>JAAGNO010013195.1:0-17026 GCA_033439905.1 Ceryle rudis | reverse complement strand
GGGTCACCCAGAGCAGGGGGCCCAGCAGCGCAGTGTCCAGGCGGGTTGGGAATCTCTCCAGAGAAGGAGACTCCACAGCCTCTCTGGGCAGCCTGGGACAGGCTCTGGATCCCTCACAGGAAAGGATTTTTTCCTCCTGAGTTCCAGTGTGTGCCCAGTGCCCCTTGTTCTTTTGCTGGACACCACTGACAAGAGTCTGGCCTCATCAATATCTAAAGGGCAGGGGGCAAGAGGATAAGTATTTTGTTTTGTTTTCTTTGAAGTGAATTTCCCAGTACATGAACATCAGTGGATGATGCTGTCTTTCTGGATTCCCAGCTGGGGGAGCTGCTTCAACCAAGTTATGATCATTGGCATTGGGGTACCAAGCTGGGCTTGAATACCTCTGCTTGCACTAAGTTATCTTGGGGAAGTTGATGAGCCTTGGAGGAGGCTCTGGTATGAAGGCGGGTTGAGGAGGAGCTCTTGCTTGTCGTGGGCAGCCATGGCACACTGGGAGCCTGCCTACATCTTCTGTGCGTGCTTTTGCTGTTGCCATCGCTTCACCACCTTCTCTGCTTGAATCCATCAGGTAAAAAGCAAGTGTGGACAGAAGGGGTGGCTGCTGGGCACAGTGCAGGTGGCCAAAATGTGCAGGTCGCACACCCGTCGGGATGTGTGATGGAGAGTGGAGTGCACAAGTGTCATGGGAGGTGCTGGTCACCTAACAGGGCTGAATTTCACCTGTTACCTCCAACCACACTCCTGGAGAACCCTCTTTACTGTGTAAAACTGTGACACGATTAACCCAGGAAAACAACCCCCACTGCAACGCTGTCTTTTCTTCGCAGGGAGGCTGTTGGAAGGGGATTCTCTGGAGCTGAGCTGTAGTGCTGGTCCTGCAAAGGTGATACTGGAACCAAACCAGGTCGTGGTTTTGGATTGTAACCTGGCCTCTGGCGAGCAGGTGATCAATATCACGTGGAAGAAGAATGGGTTGCCATTAGTGGAGCAGGAACATCTCCACGTGCTTCCAAATGGATCGCTCTTCATCTCATCCCAGGCTGTGGCCAAGGACAGTAAATATCCCGAGAGGGCTGACGCTGAGGGTAATTACTCCTGTGTGTCCCACAGCTCTCTAGGGGCTGTCACCAGTCAAACGGCTGCAGTCAGATTTTCAAGTAAGTGTTGGGGGTTTTTTTGTTGATTTTCTTTCTTTTTTTTGGTTTTTTTTTTTCCTTTCCCCTTATGGTGTTCATACAGATCACTGGCCTCCCAGGGGGTTTGAGGTAAAGTGGCTGTGAAGTGATGAAGTTCTATCAACGATACAGAGGTGGGATTTGGGGTAGTCCACAGATCTGTGAAGCTAAGGCCCCTGGCTGAAGTTAAGGGGCCGAGTGATGGGGAAGAGGTTGGGAGAAAGCACCCGTTGCCTTTTCTCTGCCTGAGTCATCCCTGGATGGTATGGGGGACAGCTGGAAGGACTGGCTCTATTTGGGATAGGGACTGGTGTGCCATGTTCTCTCAGCTCCATTATGCTGAGCTCTTTAGCCCGTCCACACCCTAGAGGTGGCACGGAGTGGCCTGCAGCTCTGTCCACGTCAGGATCTGCCCTGAGTGAAGAGTGTGGGTACACTGATAAAAGTTATTCACCAAGAGCCATTCTAGTGGACACAGGCAGTCGCTTGAGGGGCAAAAAGCACTGGAAACAAGCCAGGCTGTACTGAGGTTGTGCAGCTTCCCCTTTGTCCCTGTGCTCAGTAGCTGGCTTAGATCTTAACAGGCTTCCAGGAGCACGTACCCCTCTCCCCATCTGGAATGTCTGGTGACTTTGACAGCTTTGGTGTGTCTGAATATGGCCTTAGGAAAATGATAAAGACTGTGAAGATGCACCAAGGGAGGCCTTGGGATCTTTCATCTTCTACGCTGTGAGGTCCTGATGGACAGGATGTTGGACATCTCCCTTTTGTTTGTGAAAGCTTAACTCTGCCTTTAGCACAGCGAGTAGCGGATAAGCAGGAGCTTAATCTCTGGCAAAGCAACTTATGTGATGAGAGGCCAGGCTGGTGACCACAGTGAGCAGAGTATGGAGGCTCTGAGTGAGCCTGACGGAGCCAAGGGAAGAACCACGGTCCCCAGCAGGGATGGATGTACTGAATTTCACTTCCCAGGCATGCTGTCTTAAAGCACAGTGCTGCCAAGTTCAGGTGTGGCAGGAAAGCAGGTAAACCAAAACAGTTTCACAATGCTGCTGTGCCAGGGAGCATGTCCCAGCACGGAAGGATGTGTCCAGCCTGCTGCTTTTCAGCTGCATTATGCAGCAGGAGAGAACAGTGTGCTCGGGGCTTCTGGATAAGGAAATGGTTGTGCATCAGCATGGTCTAAAAAGCCTGTTGTGAGATTACTCCCCTCCCACAGAGACCAAACTAGGCTGTGGCATTGGGCTTGTGCTCCCAGGCTGCCTTCTACCATCATCTTTCTGCGTCTGAGAAATCTTGCCAGGCCCCCATGGCTGGCCAGAACCCAGAGCTCTGCCCCATGGCTGCTCTCACTCTCCCTTTCCCACCTGGGTTACTGGGCTGTTCTTGTCCTTCTGCTGGGGCATTTGAGTGGTGTTGGCAGTGTCAGAACTGTGAAGGGGTGAGTTTGCACTGAAAAGGGCAGGCAGGGCAGGGTAACCCTTTCTGACACCTTTTTGCTAATCTGAAGGTTCCCATCCTGCAGTCCCAGTTCTTGGTGCTGCACCTGAAGAGCTGGGCGCAATGCAAACCAGTTGCTGATCAAATGCTTCCCAACCTGTCCTGCTCTGACAGGGTGATCTTGTCTCATACGGACTTGGGAAAGCTCTTCTGTAAAGAACTGAGAGCAAGTTCAACTGGAGAGCTGCAGGGAGGGGGTCATAGCCCTGAGCTGGAAGGATGGCAGCGCTGGGAATGTGCTCTAGGTCTTGAGCACTGGATTTGGCCGTGCACATCAGCTCAGCTGCCTCCAGAGCACCATTGGTGTCTTCTGGGTTCCCAGGTGAACAGTTAGCACAGTTTGGGGAGGAGTGTGGAGGGGACTTGTGGAGCTTGATGCTGAGCAAGGTACGTTGAGACCAGAGCAGAGCCAGGCAGCTGTAGCTCCCTTAGTAGCTGGTGAATGTAGTAGGGGACACTGGGTATGCTCAGAGGTTCCCAGCAGGCAGAATTTACCTCATCTCAGCATGGCTCAAATCTCTGAACTCCAGGGGAAACTCCAGGCCATGAAGAGCATATGGAGGCTGGGACAGACAGCTGTCTACATGACAAAGAGTCTGCAGCTCCACTTGGTGTTGGGACTGTCTGTGAGGTGAATATCCCTTTATAATGGAAGAGATGAAAGAAAGGGCTCTTCAGGCTGTTTTTGGTTTTGATCTCTGAGAATCTCAGCACTCAAGATCTGAAATGAATCTTTGTGCAGCATTCAAGAATAAAATTCCTTTGTATTCAGGAATGGCTCCTGGAGCTATTTTAAGTGTGTGAGTGCCAATAAAGGATTCCTTGACCTACCAAAGAGGTGATGTTGGAAAATAAAGCAAGCAAATACAGTAACACTTGTCTCTAGTACAGTGACTTAGGTACATGGTGGTGAATGTGACTGCAGAGCGCACCGTAAGGGTGCGTTTGCATTTGCTCAGAGCTGTGGGACGTGAAGATGCAGAGTGGATGTCCTAACACCCACTTTGCACCTTGATGAATTTAGCTTCTGGTACCCCAGGCAGGGTGCTCTGGGTTTGGCCAAGGGTGTTTGGGGCTGCGAGCACCGTGCCGTAGAAAGCAGCACTCCTGATGGCAGGTGAAGCTTTTGCCAGGACAATCTTTGAACTTTGCAACACGTCCTCCTTTTCTGCTCTGAAAATGTTTAGCGCACAGCACCCGTGGATTGCCGGTCACCCATCCCTCCCGTTCCCTCCTTTCAGTGGTTTGTGGTGCTGGATAAATAGCTGGTTCCAGTATTTTGATACGTGAAGGGACCCCTGAGGGCTACGACGCTGGAGTCATGGATCCTGCACGCAGATATTGTTGGGGAAGGTGGGAGGTCTGGAGTAGAAAAGGCATCATTAATCTTGGAGGATTTCTTTAACTGCTGCTGCCCCTGAATTAGGATTTATCACCTCTTAGGAGTGACTTGTTGAATTTTGCACTGCGCCTCTTGGCCGGTGGCAATGTTGGTGCCTCTGTTACAGACCTGGATTGGTTTGTTGTTTGGTGTCTCACGACTGAGAACAGCAGAGACATCTCAAAACCAGGAGACTGACTTAACTCGCCCTTCCTTCCCTCTGGATCCTCCCAGAGGAGCATACCTAGGTGATGAGTCTCCATCCCATTTTGTTTCTCGCGGGAACAGGGAATTTCAGGTAATCTCCCTCCTCATGCGTGCTCCCGAGTCTCCTTGTATTACCATCAGCACAGGGAAAACGCTGCTTCCGTGGCACAGCCACGCACCTGACGTAACATACTCACTTCTGCACGGAGAGCGGCGAGGGAATTGATTAATGAAACGCATCTCGCTTCGATTTGTTTTGTGGGCCGGGCAGAAGCACTTGCTGCATTAGCATTCAGCTGCTGCGAATGAGGATTGTAAAGGCCTGGGTTGTTTTTATCCCCTGCTGCTGAATGCAGTAGTCTGGCCAAAGCTGTCGACGTGTAGATGGAGTTACTCTGTGTGCTGATTGCCCTGGGCACTGCTGGTCAGTATGCGGCAGCAGGAAAAAACCTGTTCTGTGGGTGGGATGTGTTATCCCTGCCGTCAGCTTGTGCTCCTGACCTGCCATGCGTTCCCTTCCTGGGGCTGGGGACCCAGCCGTGCTTGGCCACCCACACCTCGTGGCAGTGGTGGCCGCGGCAGATGCGGAGCAGCGAGTCGTCGTCGGCTCTTGGTGCGAGCAAACAGCTGCTCCAGCTGTTGGTGGGTTTCTCCAAGCCCCGAGAGCTCCCACGTGGAAATACCAACAGCATTATTTTAGCTGTGGGAAGGTGTAGCTTTCTACCTGTTAATAACTACATTTGCAAAGATTTGTTAAAGCCGTTAATTTACCTTAAACATTTTGTGCGAGGGAGGTTCTCGAAAATTACAGTAATTGTGACTGTCAGAGGAAGACGTTTGCTGTGCCTGGAGGGAACGGGCGTGCGTTGCGTGGCTGCCGGTGGCGAGCGCCGGGGAGGTTTGGTGGGATCCTGCACCTGGAGGGACAGGCCACGGCAGGAATCGATGCACACGGGCTCTCGTGGTCCGAGAGGGACTCTTCACTGTGGAGCACAGTGTGTCTGGGGTTTGAGGAAAGGCAGACTGGGGTTCTCTCTTATTTTAAGGATTTACTTTATGGGTTTTATGCTGTTTATTTTGCGGGTTAGGTGCATAGGTGAGTGAAGGGCAGTGACTGTAGGCAGAGCCAAGCCAGGCAGGAAAACTTCCATCAGATGGGTACGTAGGCTTTGGACCGTCCGCAGATGCTACTCTTAGATGCTGTTTCGAGTAGGTGGAGAGCTGGCACTGGTGAACAGGCAGGAGCAAGTGCTGTATGGGTTAGCAGGGTAGCAGAGGTCCTGGGCCACCATATGGCCCTGCAGACCCAGCGCTGCCCTGGCTCTGCCTCCACTGCGCCGTGGGGCCGTGGCAAATCGCTTCCATGATTTTCTGCGCGCGTTTCCCTTCCGCTCCCCCGGCCCGTTCAGAGGTAAGCCGTCCAGAGACGGAGTGTCTGGGCTGTGTATGTCATCTCAGTGGGGGGCTGGAGTCACCCCCATCTTAGAAATACCTACTAATAATTATAAAAAGTACAAAAAGAACAACCACATGGAGAGTCTGGGGGCAAAGCGCTGTGGGAGAGAGCAGTGAGCCCATTTCAGAAGGCTGAATTCCTCGCATAGACTGCATTTTCTGCCTGCGGTGTAGTGTTGCTGGCTGGCAATCTTTCCAAGCTCGCGGCCTCCTGCACCGATCGGGCTGCGGGGAGAGGGGGAGGGTGCTGGGTTTCGCCATACTGCAGTCGCCCCTGGGGTCGGGGCTAAAAGTCTTGGCACCCAGGGCTTGGCTCTAGCTGGGTTTATCATGTCAGCAGGGAGGGAGCCGCCTGCTCCCTTCCCGACAGCGCAGAGCCTGGTGCTTCGGTGTGTTGCTGAGGGCAATCTGCTGTAATGCTCTTCACCTCCTCACCTGCAGCGGGGAATTTTTACTGGTAAAATTTACACTGGGTAATTTTTACACCCTACTGAGGTGTTTGGGGTAATGAGTGCGACAGGGCTGGGGTGTGTTTTGGGGCTCAGGGTAGCTATGTAAGCTAAACCCTAGCTGAGGAGTTGGAAAATAATGTCGAGTGTGTATCTGTCGTCTTTGTTTCCCTTTTCCCCTCAAGCGTCTTCTTTCCTTGTCTACTTATGTGAAAACTCTCACTTCGCAGCACTTTTGCAGTGGTCCCTTCCATCGGAATGTGCTTTTGGAGAACACCCCTCCTGAGGATCCCTGTGGCCCAAGGGTGTGCAGTGTGTTGGAGCCTGTCTTGCGCTCAGTGTGACCCCACGTGCATCTGTGTGATGTGTCAGAGTAGTAAGACCTGCTTTCCAGGCTTCTCCTTCCACAGTGGGCTTTTTCTTGCTGATTCTTTTCTTTCCTGTGGTTTGCAGCACAGCTCTGAGCCCAGGTCAGGCCGTGCTGTAGGTGCTGGACATGTTCTGCCTCTTCCTTTCCACGCTGGTACTTGGGATGAGAGGAGGAACACAGGAGATGACAGCATGCTGTGGTCTTGGCCCTAAGCTGATGCTGAGGATGCTTCTGGAGCAGTGATGAGCCTGACCTGCAAGTCTTGCTCTGCCTGAGCCTTACCAGTGCTGAGATCACAGAATCCCAGCATTCTGGGTGTTGGAAGGGCCCTCTGGAGATCATTTGGTGCCACCACCCTGCTCCATCCAGCAGGGTCACCCAGAGCAGGGGGCCCAGCAGCGCAGTGTCCAGGCGGGTTGGGAATCTCTCCAGAGAAGGAGACTCCACAGCCTCTCTGGGCAGCCTGGCACAGGCTCCCACACCCTCACACCCAAGAATTTTTTCCTTATGAAATCCATGGTTCTTGTTCAGTCCTGCATCACAGAAACCTTATCTTGTTTCGGTGTTGCACAGAAGATCTCTATTCATGTTCCCAGTCCTCTCCTTCACTGGGAAGGCTGCAGGATGCTGCTTTCAGAGCTTGCAGAGGTGATTTGTTTTGTTTTCAGCCCATTCTCAGTGATCCCCAGTATCCCTGTCCTGATCCTGTAAAAGGAATGCGAAAGAGATGCTCAGCCGCTGAATCCCACCCCGGGAGTTCTCACGAGAAGTCGCTAACAGACAAAAGAGGGTTTGCTCTGCATTGTCAGCATTGAACCTCTGCACCCCCTGAGCTCTCTGCCATCGCTGGCTCTGCTGGGGAGCTGCAGTTGTGCTGGGGAAGCCTGGGCATTCCCGCCTGGATCAGGGTCACTAATCTGGGTTGTTCTTTAGTCACGCTCCTCCACATCCTCATGAGAAATCTGTCAGGGGTGCGTTTCTTTGCTTTTGAAGAGCCATTCCGGAGCCCAGCACTGCAGGGGTGGGGCCGGATCCAGTTCTCAGCCGGTCTGGCAGGTGAGGGGGAGGAATAGCTGGCAGGCCCTTGCTTTGGGACGGGTTATTGTCTGGGTAACCCCGGGAAGCCCAGGAGGCACCTTCACCTTTTGTAAGCCTTTGCACTTCATGCCAAAATGTGCAGAGTTAAGCCTCAACATCCCGTGTCTCTCACCAGACTGTACAAGCTACACACGGCTGCAGCCCTAAGGGAGAGCAAAGAGAGCGAGGAGCTGCCCACTGGGATTTACGGAGCCTTTGCACCGCTGTTGGTGACAGTGACATTACTTTTTGTGACACCATGTGCTACTTAGGTTCTCCAGTCTCTCAAGACTGGCCTAAAGCTGCTGTAAACTTTGGGACCTCACCGTTACCAGCTTAGGTGATGCCCCTTAGTGAACAGAAGAGAGACAGGTGACCTGCCATGAAGCAGAGAGAACAGAGATTTCACCTTTTCAGAAGGATTCCTGCCTCCCATCGTGACCTTTCTGGGTACATGGCCCTTCAGAGCCTGCCAGAGTATTCTCATTTACACTCGTAGGGTGAAAAGAGAATAACGGGCAAGAGCATTAAGAATATTTGCTGCCAGGAGAGAGTCATTTTGATGGTGCCATCCATTTGATGGATTTTCTTTTAAACTCTTGGCGTTCAGCAAGTTTTATTAATATGAGCTGAAAAGATCTTCTAATCCGTAGAAATTACTCTCCGTTCAAGTAGGCAGCAGCCTCTATTGGAAAACCCTGAAGCAGTTGGCTGAATTGGGGCCTTACATATTAATGTCTTTTGCAGTGTTGGTTTTTTTTTTCCTGGGAAAACATTTTTCATTGCCATTTGTATTGAATTGAAAAACTAGACTTGGCAGACAGCTGGTGGGAGAATTCAGGCTGTAGCTGCTGCGGAGAGCAATGAGTTGCTTTTAACCATGTGATAACTATTGAAATTAAAGAAACCCACTACTGACAGCTGAGACTACGCCGAGGTTAAAATGGGTCACGTAAAAAGCATTTAATTTTCAAAAGGCGACGTACTTTCTCAAGCTTACCCTGCAAAAAAAGCATCTCTGGAGGTGCGTGTGTGTTTGTGTGCCACGCAAGAAAAACTTCACTTTTGGAGTCCTATAAAATCCAAAGCCATAGTGGATGTTCTTGGGAAGCGGTGGTGGGACAAGCGCGTGTGTTGGAGGACCAGAAGGTCACTTGGCATCCGTATAAGCACAACACTGTGCTTGGCCTGAAATTTGTGTTTCTTGCTCTACGTTCAGGATTTCTGGCACTTCTGTTATGGTATTGCTGGATGAACTGTTCAGCAGGGTGGGTTTAACAGCAAAGGCCGTTTAACAGAGAAGCAGGAGCTGCTTCTTGTGGTGATGAATTGCAGCTTTCTGCCCCCACCAAGGAGCCTACATGCATCTTCAAAACTCCAGCGTGTGACCGAGATGCCTTCAGGTTACGCTGTTGATAGGACAGATGCTGACAGCCCCAAGGGGGGGATTTCTGCTCCGCTAAAGTCAGCGGGGTTTCACTGTGCATGTGGAAGGGGAGGAGGATGAGGAAGCCCTATATGAATGATGGGAAGGGTGTGGTGCAAGAGCAATCACAAACATTAGTGCTTTGTCTCCAAAGTAAGTTCAGCCTCTCCAGTATAGAAAGAAGCATTTAGATGGGGGTGAGCTTTGGAGAGGAAACAAGTATCCTGGCCCATATGAAATCACAGAATCCCAGCATGCTGGGTGTTGGCAGGGCCCTCGGGAGATGCTCTGGTGCCAACCCCCTGCTCTATCCAGCAGGGGCACCCAGAGCAGGGGGCCCAGCAGCGCAGTGTCCAGGCAGGTTGGGAATCTCTCCAGACAAGGAGACTCCGCAGCCTGGCACAGGCTCCCACACCCTCACACCCAAGAACTTGCTCCTCCTACTCAGCTGGAACCTCCTGGGTTCCAGTTGGTGCCCAGTGCCCCTTGTCCTGTCACTGGGCACCACTGACAAGAGTCTGGCCCCATCCTCTTGACCCCTGGGGGCCCTTGAGCTATTTCTTGCTCAGCATTTATTGGATCCCCTCTCAGTCTTCTCCAGCTAAGCAGCCCCAGGGCTCTCAGCCTTTCCTCATCAGAAAGATGCTCCAGCATCCTCATACCCTCTGCTGGACTCTCTTCAGTAGCTCCTTGTCTCCCTTGAGCTGAGGAGCCCAGAACTGGACACAGTACTGCAGAGATGGCCTCCATAGGGCAGAGTAAAGGGGGAGGAGACCCTACCTCAACCTGCTGGACACACTCTTCTTCATGCACCCCAGGAGGCCATTGTCCTTCTTGGCCACAAGAGCACATGGCTCGCTCTTGGTGAACTTACTGTTGCCCAGAACTCCCAGATCCTTCTCTGCAGAGCTACTTTCCAGCAGGTGAACCCGTAACCATCCTTCCCTTAGCAAGGTGGTCGTGTCTGTCTGTCCTTGGCTCCATCTCATCTGCTTGAGTAGGATGAAGGTTTATAAAGCTTGTTCACTACGGAGGTAGAGGATCATAATCCTTATGGTGTCCTTCCTTGTCTGTAGCACTGCCAGTCTGTGGGCAGTTGGTTTGTGTAAGCAGCTTGACATCTGGCTTTGTTCTTCCTCTCTCCTTGTTTTAATTTCCTGTGGCTGTGGGAATGCTACAAGGTAAGGGGAAATACTCGTCCCTTGGGGTTGTGGCATTTCCCCTTTTTCTCATTCTACGTGTCCTTCCCAAATGGAGCAAGTGAACAGGCAGGGAAGCGATTTAAGAAGGCAACTGCTGAAACCAGCTAATTGCCCATCTTTCCTCTCACACTGTTGCCTTAAAGAAGAAAATGAGGCTTGTTGCCTCAAATTTGCCCATTGAAGCCTTTCAGTTACTGTTGTCAGGGATTCTGAGGGTCTGTAGGACGTGGGAAAGTGAGGAATTACATTTCAGACTGTCTTTAGGAGAGAAAAGCCTTCCTCATAACTCGTACATCATCACAGGTTTGCACTCCTCAGCAGAAACACTGAGTTACTAACTTTTCTTCCCTTCTTTCCCCAGCACTATCACGCTTTTTCCAACAGCCGGAGTCGCAGACAGTGGAAGAAAATGGCATGGCCCGGTTTGAGTGTGGGATCGAAGGACTGCCCTCCCCCGTCATCACCTGGGAGAAGGACCATGAAGCTGTTCCAGCAGAACCCAGGTGATTCCCCCATTGCTCTCTTGGGTCAGCTTGGAAAAAAACCCCAAAGCAACAAAACGTAACCGTTTGGGATGTGAAAATCCTTCATAAAAAGGCAGAATGAAGGCGGTAGACCAAGTTTGGACCTGATAATTAAGTGATAGGAGAGAAGGTGTTCAAGGGGGCAATGCAAACAGGTCCATAAACCACCTAAATAAAATTAACTTTCCCCCCAAAATCCAACCCGTGAAACAAACAAAAAGAACCACCACCACAACAAAAAAGCAAACAAAACAAGCCCTTTTTTATTCCTGATCTCTTATTCTTGAACCTTTACCATGATGGACCAGCTCACTCTATAAAAGATAGTTTGAAGGAAATTAATTTGGCTAGAAATTGGCTGATAAACAAAGTCATTGAGACTCAGGCCTGAGTTCTCCAGGTCGCTAGGCAAAGATACACGATGTCAGCATGGTTTACACGAGCCGTTTACTCCCCAGTCCAGAGTGCTGGAGGGTAACCAAGAAGAGTATGGAGAAGGGCAGAAAGCAGCGTAAAAGTGAAGAGAGAAACTCGAAATGGAGCCAGTCCTTAGAGCACAGAACCCGCACCCTGTGCAGGCCTGTGTGCGTGTGGACCTCCTGTGGCTCATCCTCTCGTGTGAGGCCAAATGAGGTACAAGTCTTGGAGGGATTAGGGCCTGGCGTGAGGAATGTTTCTCCAGCTGACTGTGAGGTTACAGTACTGGGAGCACTGGGTGTACTCCACTGAACTCCACGAGGCGGTTTTTCTTTCATTTTGGTTGTGGTTTTAGAGACGGTCGTTTTCTTTGCTGTTTTCCCACACAGATTTGTCTCGGGGTTAATGATTCTTCTGGAGCACTGTGTGTGTTCAGTAACCTGGGAGATCTTTCCGTTTGTTCTATTCCTATGTTTAGAGGTTATCTCATAAAAGGCCTTGGATTTTCTTTTTTTTGGGGGGGAAGAGATAAGAGTCCTGCAGCATGATACCATTTCCTTCACAAAAGCCAGTCAGAGGCATGAGGATAAACCATTAGTTGGCTGTCGGTGGGTCTGTAGACGTCACTCCTACAGGGGATCAGTGACTGCATTGTCCTGTAGCTCTTAAAAACCTCCTTTTCTGTTCTGCAGAAGGAGCTGTTTCCCTCCTAGAGAAATGAAGCCAAGAGGCAGGAGGAGAGGAAGGAAAGAGGGGTGGGGTAAGCTTGAGGAGGAGTTTTGCAGCACTAATTGTTTCTGTAAGAACAACCACTTACATTCGCGAGTCCGAAGTGTGGCATCGAAAGGTTTATAAGAAGCTGTTGCTTTGTAATGAGAAGAAAATGAATTCATAAAAGAAGAAAGGGGGGCAAAAAAAAAAAAAAAAAAAAAGGCAAAAAAGAATGGGCTGCAGAGGGAAGTGCTCCGTGGATAGGGCAATGGCTTTTTAATGAGACAGCTCGATGGATGTTGTGAAAGGAATCGCTCGGAGATTGCTTTCAACACGAGCAGCCTGAAAATTGTTTTCCTTGTAAAAGCCAGACCATAATCTCTGGCTGCAGATCTTGCTTTTTAAATCATGTTTTAGCTAATATGCTTTTTCAGAAGGATTTGGGGTTTTTTGTTGTTGTTATTGTTGTCTAGTTGTTGTCGGTGGTGGGTTTAATATAACCGGCTTTCGAAGGAATTAAGTGAATTCCAGGAACCGTTGGCTGCCAACCAGAGCTCCCTCTTATCCTTCCCACATCATGCCTAAGGACTGGATTTCAGGCCAGGCTGGTTACTGTGGGCTCCCTCCTGTGCACGCTGCTGATGGGCCTGTGAAAACGCAATCATTTGGATAGGTGGGCCTCGGGATGATGATTTCATATTCCAGAATGGCGTGGTTAGGTGTGTGTACAAAATCAGGCTCTGGGGCTGTAGATACAAGCTTTGAGATAACGCTACTACATCAACGTTTATCGGTTCTTTTAACAGCAATAGAATAATCATGAGCAACTGACATTGCTTCTTTTCTTCTTTTTTTTTTTCTTTTCTTTTCTTGTGTTGATCTTGCCTTTGGGCGCTTTCTTCAGCCCTTGCACTTGGGTGCAGGTTTTAGCATGGTGCCACTTTGAAGGTGCTGAGGTTAAAAGGTACTTAGACAACCCGAAGGGTAGAGAAGTGCTTATTGGTCTTTGGAGCCCCCAACACAAGAAGGACATGGACCTGTTGGAGCAGGGCCAAAGGAGGGCCATGAAGATCATCCAAGGGCTGGAACCCCTCTCCTATGAGGACAGGCTGAGAGAGTTGGCACTGTTCAGCCTGGAGAAAGAAGGCTCCAGGGAGACCTTACTGCAGCCTTCCGGTATCTTAAGGGAGCCAGCAAGGAAGCTGGGGAAGGACTTTTTATAAGAGGTTGTAGTGACAGGATGAGAGGTAATGGCTTCAAACTGAAAGAGGGTAGATTTAGGTTAGAAATTAGGAAGAATTCCTGGGCAACCTGCTCCAGTGTAGCTGTGGATGCTCCATCACTGGATGTGTTCAAGACCAGATTGGATGGGGCCTTGTGCAACCTGCTCTAGTGGGAGGTGTCCCTGCCCATGGCAGGGGTTGGACTAGATGATCTTTAAGGTCCCTTCCAACCCAAACCATTCTGTGATTCTGTGATTTTCAGAACACGTTTTCTGCCCTGCTGAAGTTCAGGACAAAATTGAGACTTTCATACATGAGTAAGGCACAGAAGCATTTTGCAATTCTAGCTCTGAAGTACTTTTTACAAACATGGCCTTAAATCTACAGCAGCTGCTAAGAGATGGCCTGCTGGATTTCTCTAGATTGCAGTTGCTTTGAGGTGTGTGCTACAGCTCTTGGTGTAATCTCTGCTCTTCTTTACGTGCTGGCCAGGTTTTACACCAGGCTCCAAATTGCTGTTGATTTTCCCTAGAGCCAAGATGAGTACTTGCTAGAAACTGGAGGTCTTGGGAGGTCGGCACATAAACATGTACCCTAGAGCTCACAAGGTTTGCAGTCACAGTATCTTCTTCCACCTTTTGGCTACCTGTGTGGAGAGTTTACTTTGGTCACGTGTCAGGAGCGCCTTAGCATGGCTCGCATTTGTGTACAGGGCTCGTGAGCTGTGAGCCAAAGGACTTGCAACCTTTGCGTCCGCACAAAGCTGCAGGTTCCTGACTTGTCCTGAGGAATGATGGAGCTGGGAAAAAAACTGAGACTGCTGATGTGCCAGAATTTCTGTTTCTCTCTTGATCTCTGTCTTTTGTGTATTGTTTTCTGCTTAGTCCATAGCGAAGGTAAGCAGGCCTAAAGGTCTGCCCTTTGTGTGGAAGGAAAGCCAGCACCAAGTGTCCACTCTGAATCATCAGGCAAACTTGGCTTCCTTGTGGAGAGCCTGGGGATGGAGCAGAACACCCTTGTGGGCTGCCTGGAAGCTTCTAGCTGAGGGCTACTGGGAGCCTGAAGAGCTGGAGGCTCTGTGAGCAGCTGGGAGAAATTGTGGAGAGAGAAATTCTGCCTTTCTTCCCCCCTTGCTTCCCTGGGAGAGCACTGCTCACCACTGCCAGGCTTTCCCAACAGGACATACTGCATTAAGCAGATCTCTGTACTTCTGGCCTTGCCAGAGGGACCAGCTTGAGCTACATGTCGATTGAGTCACCTCACTCCTCCTTGCCTTCAGCTTCCGCTCTCTTTAGAAACACAGTGGCTCATTCTCTACCCTGCAGAGAAGCTGGGCGTGTTGGACGGTCGTGACCCTGGACATGGTCCTGAGCTACCTGGTCCAGCTGACTGTGCCGTGGGAGGGGAAAGACCACTGTGAATTTTCAGAGGCCCTTCCCAGCCTCAGGGAATCTGTGATACATAACTGGAGTGTCTTTTTGTGGCTGGGAGATGCCATGCCTAGCGTTTGAAATATGTTGATATTAATTACAGACTCAAATAGCAGATGCACGACAAAAATAAATATTATCGCAGTGGGAGGCTTTCCCTCCGCAGAGCTCAGAGGATGCAAATATTTGTCTCTTTTCTCCTGTGTCCTGATGAGGCATCTTGATGAGGGCTTTCTGGGTACCACCTCCTCTGAGGTCTCTGCAGCTTGATCCTGAGAAGTGTCTCTGTAAGTAGCAGGAGCATGGCTTTAGAGACGTGGGGCAGTTGCCCTCGCGTACGTGGGAAGCTTCAGCAACTCCCGATGAAGCAGGCTGTAGGATTGTTCCAGTAGAAATGGTATGGACATTGGAGGAGCTGTGTTAGCTCTTCTGTTTCCTCATCAGCTGTGGAGAGAGGCAATGAGCTCAGATTGTAGCTGCTGCTGTCCAGGATAGATGCTAAACTTGCAGCAGGGAGATTTGTCTCTGGCCTTAGAGCAAGAGAGGTGCTTCCCGACCTGGAGATTTAGGATAGATGTTTGCAGGAGCAGGCGTGTTCTTGGTTACCACAGCTTGAACACAGGATGAGTGTGATCTCTTAAGGTCCTCCTGGTTCCATCACCCTTGCTCATGCACCTCAGCACCTGGAGGACCACGGTTTTACTTATCAGGTTTGCTTCTTGGGATGTCTGTGGATGGAAGGACTGGCATTCGTGGTTACAACTTGCCTTTGTGCTGTTCCCGTGGAAGAACTGCTATCCCTCCCCTTAGCAATTGCCTTTGAACGTGTCCTCTTCTTAATGAAGACTGATAACCCAGAGCTGCCTGTCAAAGCTCGGCAGCTCTGTTTATAGAGGCTTGCAATTAAAAATGGATCTCATCTATAATTAAAAAGGATCACGTAGGCTTTGTGCCTTGCATTCAAGAATAAAGAGGCTGCCATCTAGGAATCCAGGCAGAAAATGGAGACGCTGACAGCCAGCTCCTACTTTTATGCTAATTGCTAATCATCTGCTTTGTTCAGTGTAATGCAGTAAGGATTGTGTTCATGTTATGAGCCATGTAGCCATTTCACTCCATGGAAGTGTTGCCCAGCAGCACGCTGTGGGCGAATGGGGGGGAATACTGAACGCCCACCTGTAAGTTTGTCAGCTTGTGAAAACCAGAAACTCATGGAAGAACAAAAGGAATCAACCCAGGAACGGTGCAGCTTCAGGTCCGTTCATTTAGTTGAGATGCAACACGAGAAAGATGATGTTCAGACTTGTTTGCAATGTATTTTTTCTCTCGCTACCAAACTTTCGTGAAAAGCAAGTGGTGAAACTGGCCATAGTGTGTGCAGAGGCACTTGGACACTTGGAGACAGCCACAAATCTGTGTGTCAAAATGTGCCTCTCTGTGTGTAGCTGTTTTATACTACATGGTTGGTTTGTACGAGTAAAGCCCTGTTGGCTGATCTCCCAAAAGCAGATCCTATGTGGTGAAGACTCCAGGGCGATGGCTTTTTTAAGAGCCACCAGTTGGGTTGCTCAGAGGGGCCCATTTTGCAGTGATGACCAGGACCTACACGTGCTGTGTTTGCAGGAGGAAAGGAAGGGATGGAAGGGTTGATCAGTAGCTCAGGTAAGGCATAGCCTGTCTCATACTCTTCCTTTTGACCACTCAGGTTTATAACTCTTCCAAATGGTGTCCTCCAAATTGTGGACGTGCAGGAGAGTGATGCTGGAACTTACCACTGCGTGGCAACCAACGCCGCCCGAAAACGCTACAGCAACGATGCAGTCCTCAGTGTCCTGAAAGGTAAGGAGCAGGCTGGGACACACCTTGGGTGTCATTGCAAGCAGAGCTGAAGTACCAGTGACGACCTCTCCTGCTGGTGTGGCTCTGCACAAGGCAGGCTTTGGTTAAAACTTGCAGAGAAGGCTTTTTATTAATGATTTCTCTTGGCTTTGGTGGGATAAGCAGGCTGGTTGGGAGTCACAGCTGCCTGCTCTGCCTGGCAGCAGGACTGGGCAGCCAACAATAATAATGGGATTGCTTCTCCGTGCCCAGGGATTTTCTTTTGCAGGTAGATTGTAGCAACAAGTGGATTTTAACAGCCCTGCACTCCTGATGTGGGGCTCTCAGAAGGGGTCAGGTTCCCTGCTGTTACCTGTTGTGATCTTACCTCCAGTGGCCTTTGATGGACGCTTATCAATATGTAATGCTTATCAATACCTAAAGGGTGGGGATCAAGAAGATGGGGCCAGACTCTGGTCAGTGGTGCCCAGCCACAGGACAAGCGGCAGTGGGCACAAACTGGAACCCAAGAGGTTCCATTTGAGCAGGAAGAGAAAGTTCTTTGGTGTGAGGGTGGGGACCCTGTGCCAGGCTGCCCAGAGAGGCTGTGGAGTCTCCTTCTCTGGAGAGATTCCCAACCCACCTGGACCCTGCGCTG
>JAAGNO010013193.1:39285-116130 GCA_033439905.1 Ceryle rudis | reverse complement strand
TTCGTTATTTCCCTGGTCCCCAGCCCAGGTGGGGTCAGGTGTCCGTCCCCGCGAGTTTGGAAGAAGAGCGTGACGGCAAAGCTGGCAGTTTCCAACCCAGGAGGGTTCTTCAAAAGTTCAAGGATTTCCCGTGCTGGGCTTTATCAAAAACCGAAACTGTGCGGCTGCACGCTCACCTTCTGCTACCGTCACGGCTTCCAGAAGCAGTTAAAATACAAGTAGCGAGTTTGGCCGGAGGAGCGGGAGAGCGGACGAGCGGCTGTGCGGGTGCCGTCCGGGACGCGCACTTGGTCGAGCGTCGGAGCCGCTCCGAGAGCCCCGGTTCCGACCGAGCTCCCCACCCAGCCGAGGCTGCTCCCGCCGGCCACTGCCGCCCAGCCCTGGTGACACCGTTGATGCTGCGTCTGGGCTCTGTAGCTCCATCCGTCCTACGAGAAGCTGCCGATGGCTGCGGTTCAGCTCCTCCTCTCGAGGAGCCCATAAAATGCAGTTGAAAAACACACACTCGTCTTTGTGGCGCTGGAGGAAAGTTTGAGCGGGATGGCTTTGCTGGGCTTTCGCTCTCTGGGTGCTTGAGTGTACTTCCCTGGCTGACAGGCTCATTTTTGTCCTCAGTGTCACTGGAGCGAGCCGGGACTGTGTCATTCAGTTTGTGCCTCAGGGTGGCCCTTCGTATCTGGTAGTGAATGGAGAAAGTGTGCGAGTGCGCCAGAGGTTTCCTTTAAACACATGTGCGGCTTTATTTGTGTGTATCTCATTTTTTTTCTTTCCGTGTTTGTTTTCTGTACGTCAGAAGTCTTTATTATTGTTGTCTCTTTTCCTTTAGTGAGAGCATGTGAAACAAAACTTTCAAAAGGAGATAGAGGTGAAAAAATAGTCCTGATACAGAGCCTTGCCAAGGCACCTGAAGAGATCCTAAGGATTAGTTTACGGGGTAAAATGCTACAGAAGACCCTGAGATTCTGTTTCAGGGCACACAAAACGTGTGTTGGGTTTTTGATAACATTTGGAAATAACGTATTGTTTTCTAAACAATGCTTATCGGGATGTTTGCAAGAATGGGGGGGAGGGTCTGAAGAGGAAGCCAAACCCTACTGACCTTCATTTTCATTCAAAGAGTTCCTGTATGATCTACAGAATTCCCATTGAATCTAAATATAGTTTTGTTTGGAAGTGCATTGTGGAGCAGTGTCCGAATGCACAGCGAGATTTGTATTTTCAGGCCACATTCAAAGCCCTTTGAAATCAACAGGAGTCTCTATTGACTTGCTAGGTTTGGAGCGGGCTCTTATTTCTGCAGTGTAAAAGGTCACGTATCTTATCTCATTGAATTCAGGACTGCTGGACCTTTTGTTTTTGGGATTGCTGCAAATAGTGGAAAGAAGTTTAATTTCCCCTTGTGAAGTACATGCGATCGGCTGTTTCAGCGAGGTGCACATAACCCTCTGTTCCCGTTGTTGGGGTGGGCCTCTGCAGTAAAGAATAGTGTCCTATCTGGGAGAGCATCTCTGTCATGGGGAAAAAAAAAGAGCAGGAGAGTCTGGGGACCTTGACCAGGTGTTCAGGTGAGGAGACCTGTGAGCAAAGGCCTGTTTGTGTGGTCTCCTTCCTGCAAGTCTCAGGGGACTTCCTTGATAAGCACTTGATGATGGGTAAATGAATTCCCTTTTTCTGCAGGGTTTCAAAGCATGCCTAGGAACATAATAAAATAGTAGTCATCGCAGTGTCAGAACCTCTACAGACATGACCACAGATAACAAACACCCGAAGTTTACTTACTGAGTAGCATACAGTAGATTTTTTTTTTAAAATACATTTTCTAACACCTGTGAGACCTCTAGCTAATTGCAAGCTCAAACCCCCACTAATCCTGGTGTAGTGAGCAGCTCCTCAGGAAGGAAGATGCAATAAACAGTCCTACTTACTGCCTTCTGAGTGTGAAGTAGGTTAGCAGGAGGTAACAGTTAGGGGTTCAGCTACTCAGCTGCTGCGAATTGGCCTTGCAGTGGGAATCTGATGCAATATGCTGGCATGTTGAGCACTGTGTAATGTTTGTGCCAGAAAGGCAGCTTGCTTCCCCCCCTCCCCTTCTTTCTTGTTTAATTATATAACAAGACATCTGAAAAAGCAGCTCCTCTCCATAACAGTTTCATGCCCATACAATAAAAGTCCAAAGAGTTTCTTATAAGCTCTTCTAATGTACTGTCAAACTAAGCAACTACTGGATGAGTAAACACCAGAAGGCTACTGCTTGGAGCATGCTGCTCTCAAAGGATTTACCTCCTTTGCCATAATAATTAAGGGATCTTTCAGCACAGATTCAGAAAGATTTCCACACCTGGTTGAAAACCCTTTGGAAAGGTGGGTGGGTGCCTCAGAGATGAAAGAAGGGCTAGTTTCCTGCTGTTGATATCTTTCCTGATGAAAGAGAGGAGGTGTATTCTCATGCGTGGGGCAGCTAACAAGGGGTTGAATTCACATTAGAATAAAAAGCCAACATACTGTTTGCAGTCTGGAGGGATAACAAATCTAATTGCTTGAGAGGGCTATGATTCATACAGTTTATGTGTTGCTGTCCTTTCAATTAGCCATATTTAAAATATATAAAGTTTCGGTGCTCAGATGATGTGCATTGATTAGAGAATACTGTTAGTTGTTTGTGTCACTTTATAAGTCTTCCAAATCTCTGTGGACAGCTGATAAAAAGATACACCTCTTTGATTATGTTGAAGCTCTTCCACAGTTCTCCCAAGTACAAAATTTACTGCACCCTACACTCTCAATTCTCTTCTTTTTACTGCTGCTGCCTTTACAGTTTGCCACCACAGTGAGGCCTGTGTGTGAATCCAAATGCGGTTTTCACCAAGCGCAGGTGGAAATGAGCAAAGTTAAGTCTGAAATTATTCCAGATTAGCATTTTGGTATTGCAGTGTCAGCATCAGTTGCTGGGTCATGTACTGTAGGAGCAGGAAAAAAAAAAGAATAGGTCTCTTGGTTTATCACTAATTAATAAAAGTTTTGTATGTGCCTTGCAGGTTGTGTCCCTGGGGAGCTGGTAATGGGATACAGGATCTCCTACCTCCAGGGTTGTGGCTGGAGTCGAGAGCAGGTTGTTGTGCCTGGAAGTTGTTGCTGTTGGCAGCTGTGGGGCAATCCATGGGAAATGGGTTGGTGGTCTCTGTCTCACTCCCAGTTGGCAAATAGCCTTGTCACAAAACCACTGTAACAATTACTGCTAATTGGCATCACTGTTGGCTTTTTCACAGGAGAGGCTGAGGACCGAATGGTGGATGTAGATTAAATTAGTAATAATAGTACTTGGCACCTCAAATCTTCACAGTGCTTCACAAACACTAATTAATTAATTAATTTGCGTGATGCCCTTCTTCAGTAAACCCAAATGTGCTGTCATTTCTAGAGGTGTGTGTCAGAGTGAGATGTGTGTCTCCTGAAGGAAGGGGATGGGCTGGGACTGTCCAGCATGAGAGGTGTGCTCCTGTAGCTGCATCACTGGAAGTAAACCCTACACTCCCTCTAGCACACGCAATAGCTTTAAGGATATACAGCTACTGTAAAATGGTTTTAGCTAATCCCTTAGGAGCAGAGGAAGAAAGCTCTCTTGGTATGAGGAACCACACACACTGATACAGATACATCCACAGAAAGGTTTTATACTGGTATAAATGTTTTGGTTGTAGAAAAGTAATGATCATACCCAGTTATACTGGAATAAAATATATTTTTTTTAAATCAGTACTGAAAGGAGGCCAAAACCAGAGGAAGTTCACTTCCAGAGTGATCAGTTTTGAGGATTGCTTGTCCCTGCCCAGGGATTCAGACACACCATATTACCTGCCCCAACCGCCGTCAGCCCTCACTCTCCAGTCTGAGCAGTTTATATTGTACCTACTGCCAGTGCAGGAGGGTGTCAAAGGCAGCATGAAGGGGGGGTAGAAACATACGTATTGTAGCTTGAGTTCAGCCAAGTTCTTGCTGTCCCAGTTTTTAAGAGCTTCTTTGCTTGCCTTCCCCTCTTCACCCCCCACTGCATTAACTACAGTTACATGAGGCACACCACTGAATGGCTTCCAGGGAGAATGAGGGACAAAGGAGGGAATGTGGGCTGCTTATTGCTGGTGAGGTGGACCAATACCTAAAAAACCCCAATCCCGTATTCCCAGTTGACTGGGTAAGATGTGATTGGGTACAAAGAGGCACACTGCGAGTCCTGGTCTGCAGACAGTCTTGGTGATCAGGACAGGTCATGTCTTTGGTCGCTAACAAACCATGAAGCATTTGAGGGAACTAAGCAACTCCTGTTGTGTTCTTGGCAGGGCTCTGTATTACACCAGCTTGAGTTAGAGGAAGCCTGGCTTCTCTGGAAAAAAAGGAAGATAGTGGTGGCTCTACTGATGTCTCAGCTGTGCAGATGCCACACAGTGCTGCTGGATTGACCTTCTGCCTCACCTACTCTGATCAAAACTATGGTCCCTTGGAACATCTGTATGTGCTGCTGAGTGCATCACTTGAGGGGGTGATAAAGAATGAAGTTTTGGGAAAGACATGGTCTTTCCCATGGGTTTCTTCTGAGTGCTAAATAAGCCCCACATGTTTCCATGAGCAGCAGAACTAAGGAAGGATGGTTTGGTAGGATGGATGCTTTGCTCACCTCCTTTGTTCCCCCACCCCTCTGCATTAATCCCAGCTGTTCCCTCCTTGTTCCTGTTGACTTGATAAGAGGCACCACCTTCTCTGCAGCTGTATGCAGACTGGTTGACAATAAGCTAGTGCTTCCATGTCTCGCTTCTACCAAACAATTAATAAGGGGTAGGTCCTGCCCAACTTCTGTCACAGCTAGTCTGTGGAAGTTGTGGGAACTTGTTTCTACCTCAATTTGAGATCATTTGACAGTTTCAGAAGCTGTTAGTGAGGGCTGGTAGCAAGGAGGATGGAAAGAAGGGCAATGCAGTAGTTCTCATTGCTTTGAAAAACTGGGACAGGTGTAGGATTGAGGACTGTGGTCTTTATGCGTGAGGATCAGGTATGCTTTGTCGTTCCTACCTTGGCCACTGATGACATAGTACCAGTATTTGCCTCTGCTGCACATGGAAGAGCCTGGGACAGGGCTCTGTGACCTTAGCACTTGCCACAGGCTCATGCTTCTCTGAAAGAGCAAAGATTTGGACCACATGGGGACGACTTGCAGCATTTGAGATGCATGTGGCATAAGTCTAAGCTTTTTAGAAGCAAACCCCGACTCTTGTGTTTTTCTTTCCATGCCCATTGTTTCCTATTAATATGTCAACCCTTTCTACTAAGTGGCATGGTCACCTGGAATTTGAGAGTCCCAATGATGAGGCTGCTGAATCTTGGATACATTTATGTTTTTCTGTTACTGAGGGGTTGTTTTTCTTTTTATGGGAGGCCTTTCTGCAACTGGGTTGTTGTGGACAAGAGGAGCTGAGTGGGAAAACTGTGTAATTTACAGTTTCTTCTTTAGAGGAATCTCCTTTTCATGTCTTTTTACAAGCACTAAATGTACATTAAAATGTTCTATATTTAACATTTCAAAATGCCTAAGTGGAAAAGTCTTGGTTAATAAATATGAAACTATGGGTCATTTTTTTCTGAGATGCACATTTAATGTTTAATTTAGTGAGAGAAACTCTTGCAGAGACTTGGCTGTGGATTGCTTCAGGCTATAAGCTAAGATGCGGATTTCAGGTATGAGTACAGCCTAAAAACAGGGATAGTGATAACACCGTGTCAAATGTGTTGACATGAGCAGTTCCCTTGTTTCAGTCAGTGCAGTGGTCCCCATGCTACATGATAAGCTGCGGAAACAAATAGTAATGAGTTTGCTTTAGACATTTAGGATTTTCAAGTATGCCCTTTTAAAATACAGGTGAGTAGGATTATCTTGCAGTTCAGATGCTGGAGGCAAGAGACCTTCTCACTGGGGGATCTGAAGTGGGGGAGCAGGGACTGTGCAATTAGCTGAAGGTACTGTGGTCTCCTGGGTAGCTGAGGGTAATTAGTATTGCTCTGGTTCTTTCTCTAGCTAATTCCTTCAGCACCCTGCCCTATTAGGAAAAAGGGAGGAAGCACATAAACCATTTCAAAATCCCAGGGGGTGGAAAAGAGCATCTGCCTCTAACATCTGAGGTTACTTTGAACCTGTTGAAATATGTAGTAGCTGCTTTATTGTTTTTGCCAAGATTTTCCACCTACAGTGATCCTAACATCTGACTTGTTAACAGTGAGGTTGTAGGAGGCAGTAGTGATCCTCCTCTTCCTCAGCCAACAGCAGCTGATAGTGGCTGCTGTTCTGGATCTGGCATCACAAGCCATTGGTGCCAGGCTGAAACCACCAAGAGATTTGTCTTTCCCAAGATCAGGATCACCCACCACATACACAGTTGCTGCATGGGTCTCCTGCTGCTCGGGTACCCCACTGTAACTGCATGTTGTGGGTCTGAATCCTTCATCCCACAGTGAGGATGTGGATGTAGAGAAGAGCCAGTTAGTCCCTGGGTTTTCAGCTGGCATGTGAATGCTTTGTCGTGAAAAGTGAGTGGAGATACTGCTTTATCCTGTCTAGAGG
Organism: Ceryle rudis; assembly: GCA_033439905.1. NCBI lineage: Eukaryota > Metazoa > Chordata > Aves > Coraciiformes > Cerylidae > Ceryle > Ceryle rudis. The sequence goes on along the minus strand of JAAGNO010013193.1, from coordinate 109,526 downwards.
AGGAGAACCTATCTGGAATTGTGTGCATGCTTTATGGAAGATTTTTCCACGACGATGTTGTTGCCTTTCTCAAAGTTGGATTAACTTCAGGAACTAAATATATTTGGATATTGCTCACACTATTATGGCAGGCAGCTGTCCATTTGGGAATATTGTATCTTCTTTTATTTATTTATTTTTAAAAAATTTATTTTACTGCAAAAGTCTGGAATTTAATTTGTCTGGATTTGCCTCACTGTCCTCTGACTTCAGACCTGCAGCACTGGAATAACTATTTTGTATTTACATGTCCAGTATATCCCCAAATAAAAAGCATTTTTAGGACGGTGGGAGTCTTGGCTGTCACTGGCTGTGCTCATGATCAGGAACAGGATGACATCTTTTACAAGTGTCTACTAATGTTATATAGTCTTTCAGATGAGTGGCCCATGGAAGAAAACTTGGGTCTTACTTTGAGGAGAATCATGCCTCCTACTGTCTTTATTAACAGGACGAATCGTGTCCCATTGCAGGGATGACAGACCTGAATTTAAACTCGAGATCTGGCACTGACTTTGTGAATTTGGGCAAGCTGCTTAATATCCATGGGCTTATTTTTTCCTTGGCCCAGCAGAGAGGAAATGTCCGTTTCCAGTAAAAACTGCTTTTGTGGTGTGGACTCCCTCTTGCTTGTATGGCTTCAAGCATTATTGATTGCTGCTCTTAGTAGAGCTGAGTGCTCCTGTAATATGTGTTATAAGAAATAATATGTAATAACACAGGGACACAGAAAACAGTGCACTCCGTAACTTGCAACTGAACTTTCAGGTCAGGTGTTGGGTAGGAGGTTCTGGGGCTGGGGATTCTGCAACAGCAGAAACAGCAAACCAAGCCAGGGACTTCAGATAAATCCTGAAGATAGTAACAGTCCTGAAAATCTGCCAGCTCACCAGAAGGGGAGTGGTGAGGCTGTCGAAGGGGAGTGAAGGTGCTGTGGTGTATATTCAGGCAAAGGGGAGCTTAGATTAGAGCTGTGCTGATGCTATCTAAAAGGAGTTTATCTACATACTGTGATGTGCCTTCCTGTGATGAAACTAGAAAGCTGCCTTGTGGAAATGTGGCATGGTCTTGAAAATCAGGAACTTTCCAGTGGCTTCAGTCACTCATACCACTGTTAATGTTTATGCCAAAGTGTTTAACTTATTAGTTTCTTATTAAAAATGTTTTATATTTAAATGGAAAAATTGGAAAATTTTCTACAGACACCCAAGAGTAAAGTTTCAAATGAAGATTCCAAGAAATGGGGGTTGGTAGGGATGTGTCACTTTGTAAGAGTAATGTTTTCTTCTCTAGGATAAGTTAATGTAAACTTTTGGTGTAAAGTTCTTTGGACTGACGGTTTTACTTTGAAGCTGTGTGAGCTGGCAGATGTTAATTTTCATGTTGGAGAAAGAATGTTTAACTGGTATAAATATATCCACCTATTTTAGGCAACATAGTGCTATTGTTGTATGTTTGTTTTATCGCTAGGAGTCTGGCTGCTGTATGCATCACCTTAACATACAGTGAATCAGCAAAATCTCCACGCTTGCTCACAAAAAGAGGCTTAGGTGTGCACAATTATCCTTCTTTCTGAGTCAAGCCTTGAATTCAGTCTTTGATCAGTGTTTGTGGAGTTTGGCAGGCTGCTCTGAGTTTCAGCTGTGGCCGGGCCAGCATTATCATACGTCAATACCTGTGCAGAATTGATTGGAATGATGGACGGCTGTGGGAAAATGATCAATTTTCATTTAGCTCTTAGCAAATCTTCCCCAAACGTTGCTGAGGGATTTTACACTGCTTGGTGAATGGAATGAGAAGTCTTCTATACAAAACTGAAATGTGATACTTCTGGCTAGGCTGGGCATTGACTGGCTTTCAGCATTAACTGTGAAAGTGAAGCATTAGTCCCAGTTCTCGCAACATTCAAAAGATTATGTTTAAATGTGTTTCCTGTTTTACCGCAACGCACAATTTGTTACAGTGTGATTTGTGTCGCTGTCAGTGTGTATATATTGATCAGTGCTGATTATACTGTAAAAGGGTAGTGTTTGGCTTTGTGTTTCAAGTCATTTGGGAAGTTAGAGGTACTTAGTTTGTATTGTACTTTTTTTTTTTTTAATTGCCTTGTTTTGTTCTCATTTTATTGTGTGTTGCAGCATGTATTTACTCCTTTTGGCATTGTTGCTATTCTCCTGGACTTCAAAGTACAGCAGTAAAGATTTGCCTATAGCTTTATCAAGTAACTTTTTTTTTTTTTTTTTTTCCTGTGGGGGTTGCCTGATGCTTTTGCATCTTATGTGCCTCCTGAGCAGTTCAGAGGTGGTGGCTGTGCCGAGGGTACATTACACAGCCCTCATCAGAGTGGTACTGCTGAGTATTTTGGAGGAGGTGATCCTGCTGGGGTGGTTGAGGGCAATGACATCATGCTGGATTGACGATACACATCTGATTCCCATCACAAAACAGGGCACTGGGAGCTGTTGTCATCCCCAGAATGTGATGTGTCTCCAGGGTCTCTGGGATGTGGCACTTTGAACAGCTCATGGAAATATCATGCAAGTGGCTTGTACAAACAAGAAATCTGGCCATCCTTGTGTCAATTGCTTTACTACTTGTGGATCATAGGTAGAGGCTCTCTGCACTGCTTGGTGTAGAGTAATTAAAACATTCAGCTCTTTACTTGGTAGCTGTTGAGTCCTCTTTGATTGCCTCTGGACAAAACATGCCACTTTTGTGACAGACTCTCTCTTTAACACCGGATTGTCTAGTGTGGGGTATAAAACCAGCCTCTTGTATCTACTGCCAAGCTGCAGCATCCAATGGCACAGTTCCCAGGAGGGTTAAGAGGCCAAGAGCCAAACCGTAAAATGCGCTCCGCGCTTCGTCTGTGGAGTGCTGTTGGCTTCATCTGTGGAGTGATGTTGGTGTGGAGGTGGCTTCAGAAGCCAAGACCAATGCCAGGCCTGGGTGACAAGTCACCAGCCCAGACTGGGAGCATACCACATAGCTTGTTTCATGCAAGGAAAAGGTTTTCAAATGCAATAAATAGTCAGCAAAAGTTTGACAGATCTGGCCTCTGTTCAGCAGGTGAAGCTTGACTAATGATGCCAGAGCACCTGATGTCCAAATGGTTGAAGGAAAGGTAGGGAGATAGTTGAGCGAGCTAATCTCTGCCTGCTAGGACAAGGCGGAATTTGCTTCTCGTGTGGTGTGTGTGCTTAGAGCAAGTGTAAAGAGCATGACGATGCCTGCCGGTGTTGCACTGTATGCTGTGTTGACAGAGGAGCAGAGTTTTGGCCTGGATTTAACAAAAGTGATTGCTGAATATTAGGACAAGGGAAGTTTGGTTGACTTGGGCATTATTTGAGAAACATTAGCCATGTTATGATAGCACACCAGTCTTCTGTTGGACCTGACTGTTCCACATGTGAGAATGAGTGCTCCACTAACAAAGAAGAAACTGAGTTCAGTCTTTGATGAAAATGGTCACATAATCTCCATGTTTGTGCTCTGATGCTGGGTACATCATATGGAAAAGAGATGTTCCCATAATGTGGCTTGGCCCTGGGCCATCTGGTCCCAAGGAAACAGTCATTAATGATGAGAAACAAATTTGGTCTACAAAATTTGGCCTTTGAAGGATGGAGGCAAGGCACAAGAGTCTCTGCCACTGTCATTTCTGGGTAATGCTGGTGTTCCTTTTCTCACAGGTGGGCAGAAAATGGAAGGGCTGGTTTGTCACAAATACCACTTTTAGAAGAAGTACCTTTGCCTTAATAGGAACTACACGTGCTGCAGAGCTTTTGTAAGCTATCTTGAAAACTATGCTGTGGGTGAAGTACAGGCCAGAATTTGGCCTGGAACTATTTTGCCTGTAGCTTGTAATTAAATATAAATTTAACCTCCAAATCTCCAGTTAAAATGTTCAGGTGTTAGCATAGCTTGTGTAACTGTGAATGTAGAGGTGAGCTATTTTGCTGTCTTTCTCTGAAGATTTTGTTGCAAAGAAAGGCAAGTACATTTGACATTCCTCCAACAAGCTCTCACAAGGGTAATTTTGTGTGGATGATTGAGTAGCATGGAAGCACTGTAAGATACTGTACTTCTGTGGGTTTTGTAAAGAGGAGCTACAGTTGAGGTAATTTATAATATGCAGAGTCTCAGCAGTCTGCTGAGAGAGCTTCTTTCAGCAATTACCTGTAAGAATAAAGTAAAAAGCATTTATTATTGATATTCATATTCCATATATTAAGAAATATTTCTTCTGATATTGTAATTTTTTTTCATTTGTAGGCTCCAAAGGAGTGTAGAGCAAGACAAATGTGGTCAAGGAAGAAAAATAAATGAGTTGATGTATTAAGTTTACATATTTTTCTTTTGATGGATTTATGGTTTTTAATTACAACTTCATGTCTTGCTTTGGGATCCCTGGAGGCCCTTTCTGAATTTCATGCTTATACTTTTATAAATATGAGATGCTTTAGCCTGCCACCTTGTGCAGTCTTACTGCTGCTTGACTGACCTCTGGTAAAGTTACTTTTTGTTTGAGTTTCAAATTTGAGACCTCCACAAAGAGCTGAACTACTCAAAAAAATATTTGTGTGATTTATTAGTTTCTCAGCCTGCCATGTTGTGCCTGTGAAACACAGGTTGTGAATTGGTTTCTCTGATGTTTGCATGGAAGGGTGGACTTTGTGCTTAGCATTTGCCAGTCGATCATAAGTAGCAACACCCTGCTCTCAGCTTATAGCCTTACTGGATCCCAGTGGGGCGTTTGGCAGTGGAAAGTAGTCATGTCTTTGGTAATAACCCTCTGGAGAGCCATAACTGGCTTTAGGGAAGAGTATGTTCATCAATATGTTGTCCTGACTCTGTGCATCTCTTTGCTTTTGTCTTCAGTCACATATGGCAGTGGATTTTCATGTCATAACAGTTTGCATCGTGATTCTTTATTGACAGTGGAATTGAAAACCTGTGTTAACAGGTGGAAAATGAAGCCTGTTGGCACTGTGTTGTTTCAGCTGATTTACACCGGTGAAACAGAAAAGGAAGCCAGAGTGCAGAACTGGGTCAATGTCTGTATTCCAAATTCATCTTTCTGTATTGGTATCATTACCTCTGTCTCCTTTTTTTTTTTTTTTTTTCTAGCACATCCTCTTTGTTTTCATGTTCAGTGGGAACATAATTACTTGTAGGTGGAGGGACAGAAAGTAGTGCCAGGATTTGTTTGGTTTAACCAAGATGTAACTTATCCAAGAGGTAAACAACCCAAGATGATAATACTCAATATTTCCAAAATTTATTTGCCTTAGAACTGACCTGGGGCCTGAATATTCAGGCACAACTTTAGCCCCTTTTCTCAGATTTATGCTGTATATATCTTTTTATTATTCTGGTCATGGCTGCTCCTAAGCACATGCAGCTGATGAGAAAAATATCTCTGATTTGTGCTGTTAGAATTTAGTTTGGTTTCAGCTTCTTACTGCCAAATCTTTTGATAACATGAAAGATATGTTGTATGCAGGGCTGGCTTTTGTGACCATCCCTAAGTTCTTGCCTGATTTTTTTATTGCTGTGGGAGGGCTTGACTCATGTAGGATTGTGTGCAATGAAAAGCGTGGAGTAGATAGCTAAAGTACTGCAGTGCAGAATAAACACTTGACCCTGGGAGGTGAACACAAGTGACAACACAAGGGCATTGTTTTCTGAGGTGATGCTTGGGAAGATCTCTACTTTTCTGTTTTCTTTTTGTAGTTTTATGTTTTAATTCTTGCTAGTCCAGGTTCAGTCTGATTTTTCTTTCTTGTCACTGGAGAGCAACACCCCTGTTTGCCACTGTTGGGAAGTAGTGCAGGGTACCCCCTCCTTACTAAAGCTGTGCTTCTGCTTTCTTTGGAAGTGGTAAAAAGTCTGGTACAGGTTGACTCACTAAGCATAATGGTACAGAAGTTGTTCATCTACATCTAAAGGAGTGAAGAATGTCTATGATTGTTCAACAAGATAAAATGTTGTTCCACTCTCTGACAAATCCACTTCTTTCTGTACCTTGACAGGAATCCTGAAGTCTGCACAAGAGTAAAGAGTTAAGGTAATCCTGATCTCCTAGAGGAGTTAGTTAACCCAGGAGTCTTGTAGCTCAGCTAAGTACAATACAGGAGTGACATCAGTGAGAGATTAGTTATCTTCAAAGACTGTTTACTTAATGGTTGGGGAATCGCTGTGTTTGTAGGTAGAGGTCGGAAATGTCCTCAGGCAGGCAGGAGCTGATAGCATTTAACAGAGCAATAGTGTTCCTCCTCAAGTATCCTTACACTGCTGTGTGCTTCTCTCAGCCTGCTGGCTGCCTCAGCTTTTATGTATGCCACAGGTACAGAGGTCTTTAAGAGATTGCCAAGGTAATTTTGGATGCTAAGCACAGAACCCAAGCAGTATCCCTGTATCTTTTGACTTATTTCTTCCATGTCCTATTGAGTTTGACCCTATATAGGGTAATAATAAGGAAATAATATGGACAGTCTGCAGCCTCTGGCTCTTTTTTTTCATTGTTTTGCCTATATTTATTTATTTAAAATTTTTCCCCAGCTCCTGTTAATTTTCAGGGGAGATGTGCTTACAGGGTGGCTTCTGAAAGCATACCCCAAGTTCATGTGCCTGTCTGTGGAATACTGGGTAGGGAATGGAGAAGGGAGCAGGATGTGCTGCTTTTCAGTGCTGGGCTATCACTGGCCTGTCCTGTGGCTCAGTGCCATGGGTACAGGGCACGTGTTGCTGTGCAGAGTTGGCTCTGCTAGGAAGCACGTTTTGTCAAGGGAACAAGTCCTCCTGATAAATGCCCCCCACCCAACACCCAAATGGTTTAACAACTTGAGGAATCAACTTATACAAATCCTGGGGCAGTACTGCTTGTATTTCTTATCACTATGTATTTCTTACATATATACACCTATCTGAAGTTTTCTTTAAAATATTGGTTAGAGGTATTTTAAAATCTCAGAGTTCAGCAGTGTTACCTACCCTTGGATATTATCAGCTATTGCTGATAATAGAAGACAATACGTAGTGATTTGGGTTTGGGTTTTTGGAGGATTCTTGTGCAGGACTTGGATCTTTCCTGCAGAGTTCTTTGTGACAGCAGTGGAATTACTTCTGATCTCCACTAAAAAGGACTATTTGGTTCACAGATTGCTGTGTAAAAGCTGCTATAAGCTTAATTTGGAGCCCACTGGCATATGTGTCCTTCATGCAAGTGTTTAGCTTTTCCATTTTTCTCATGAAAACACTCCTGTGAAAGTGGTCTTTAAAGCCAATTTGTGCCTCATAGGCTTTTTTTTTTTTTTAAGACAAAGCAGAGATGCAGTGTTCCAGATATATTTTTGTTCCCAGCTGTTTTGAATGCTCATTTGATATTAAGTCTTTGTTCAATCCAGTCCTATGTCATTAATGACTCTGGGGTAAGTAGGTATGCAGAGCTGGAGGAAATCCTGTTTTATATGCTCCTATTCTAGGAGAGCCTCAGAAAGACTAACAATAATGCTGCATGGTGAGGTAATGGGTAAACATAGTAAGAAAAACGTGCTTACTCCTTACTGAAGCAGAAAAATAGCTTATGAAGCATAATGTTGTCTTTGATACGTGTAGATAATCTGACTCGCTTCAGTCTGCGGATTAAGGCATTAACTGGGGCAGCCGAAACGGCTTCTCGTAAAGAACCTGTCCCTCTGGTTGTAAAGGAGTTGTCAGCAAATGCTAACGAGAATTAAAAAGTAGGAGCCCAGTCATAACCCAGCAAAGTCACTTAAAAGGCTTGCCTTGACTTCAGCGGTCAGTTAATTCCCACCTGAGGTGGAGGTTTATGTTGTGCAGTTTAGCATTATCATGAGTCTGATGTGTCCACTGGTTCCAGACAAGGGGGTGGGTTGTACACAGTAAAGCTCTGGTGAAGCCTTGGGCTTGTACTGGTCCTTCATGGTCCTGTCAAAACATTCTGGAAAAGAGGAAATAGAGGCATCCTCCAGCTTTTCCTTCCCTTTGCCGAATGAGTGAAATTTAGCAGGAGAGAATTATTTGTTTTCAGGAAGAACCAATGTTCTCATAGGAGGTGATATGTCTTTGAGTTCTTGATGAAGTCAAAGCTGGTTTTTAAGTTTTTGATCTTGGTCAGTAGATGGACAGCAGGTAGAAAAAAAGGTTGGAATTTTGGTAGCAGTTTAGGGAAACTGTTGTTGGTTTTTTTTTTTTTTTTTTACTTTGGTTGGTTTTTTCTATTTTATTTTATTCTCCAAGAAGAAAATGTGAAATTGTGTAATTTTTCCCTCAGCCAGCTTCTATAGCAGCATGTGTGAGTACAGTGAAACATCTCAACTTCAGCCTACTTGCATTGTCTGTGCTACAGGGTTCCCCAGGGTCCTAAGGCAAGCCAGCTAGCATTACATTTTTAGATATACTTACCCTATTTAGCATATGTATTTTGCTCAGCATGTGTTACAAAGTAGTAGGTTGTATGCATCAATATCAGAGCCTTCCTGGTAGTGTTTGTTATAGATGCACCATTTTTTGTGTGTGTTAATCTGGTGCGTATACTTCAACTATACTTCAACTATATTTCTAATCTCTTTCTACCTTCATGGTTTTGATTGTGAAACAAGTGATCCCTTTTCTTTGAGTATGTAGGCAGAGTCATACTTGTGACATATTTTAAGACCACTTAGAAGATATAAAATTATTTAAGTAATTGTGATTTATCATGTTTTACTTGATTTCTTAAATGTCAGCCACTCTGAACAGTTTGTAGGATTTTTCTCCTTTATCTGGGCAGTGTTAGCTGACAAGAAGGCAGCTGGTGTGCTGAAAGCATCTTTCCCTTAAGAATTTGGTGTGTGATATGTTCGGCTGGGGAGAAAGTCTGGTGACCATTTCTCCCCCCCTCCCCACCCCCCCGCCCCAACCCCCTGAAAATTGCTGTCTTGCCATGTTGGTTTAATGGTGAAAGAACGCTGCAACATGTTTAGCTGTGCGTTGCCTTTCAGGTAGGAAGAGATACCTAAGGAATGAGAAAGGCCCTGTGTAAGTAATTGCCTTGCACTTGGTTGACCTGAGCTGACGGGTCTATGCATAATCCTGACTCCTGCCTGTCAAAAGAGCTTCTGATGCAGACAGCTGCTGGGTGTGTGACCCCTTTTGGTACTTGGGGTGTGCGTGGGCATGTGCCTTCTTAACCTGTTTGGTGGTTGTGGTGACCTCCAATGCTTTCTGCTCTCCTGTGATTTTTGGAGTGGACAGCCCCACCAGGAAACCTTGCCATAGGTGGAAGGAGCTGTTGGACCCCAGATGGCAGGAGGGAGCTGAGATATGTGTGCTTATCTTTTGCAGAGGAGCAGATTATCACGGATCCCTTAGGCAAATGGTGCTTTTTGGTGAAGTATTTAGGGTAAGGGGGTGAAGGTTTGAATATCCATGGGGCATTTCAAGCTTGTAACTGCTCGGTGGAACGTGCAAAGGGGAGGTTGCTTGAAGCGTCTCCCTCTCCTAGGCCCCAATAACCTCATTATTGTCCCCAAGATGTATGAAGGAGGGAGGGAAACTGTCCATTAGCAGCTGCTTTCCAGAAATGCTTTAGATCAGAGTCTAATGAGCATGTATCACCTCTAGTCTATCTTGCTTGTTTCAGGTTATGTTGTGATGGCAGTCCAGATCATTATCTCATTAATTTTCTAGAGCATGATGTATGTGGATACACCTACTGCACTCAGAGATTTCTCTGCAAGATTAGAGACATGTTTAGGAAATTAGTAATGAGAGAAAAACGCGTAATTAAAAATGATATCAGTTTGGAACCTCATCCATCTTCAGCCAGCTTGCTGGAAGAGAAAGGACTCTTACACAATGCTCAGTGGTGGGAAAACACATTTGGCTTTCTACATTTTAAACAGGAAGGAACTATTTAAATGACAGACTTACAATAGTAATCAGAGCATTTACTTGGGAACACTGGATCACATACTGTAGCCACATAATCTTGTGGTAACTCAGACTTTATAAAGTTAAGGCAGATCTGATTATATCTTCTTTTAACAATGACTTTGAACATTTTTAAAATTTTTTTTTTAATACTTATTTGGACCTTTTATAAAGTAATTGGGTCCTTGTAATGAAAGCAGCGTTCAAATTTTGAGTTAGTCAGATTTACATATGCTGAATATTGGCTGTAACGTTATGAGGTTGCACACTTAACAATTTATTTGTTTCCCGAGATATGCAACTTTATGTGAAATGTCTTAAATTCTGAGTCTGTGACAGAATTTTAGCTCTTCATCCCCAATGACCATAATAAAATTGCCATATGCCTAAAAATTTGCTCAGCACAACTGTGACTGTTCAGCCTGTGAAATTCCTTTCAGTTTATGATGAGATCCTTAATTCAGAATAAAATTCTTTTGATTTTATATGTTCATTATAAAATGCAGAAACTTTTAAGCATTTCAAACAGTACACATGCTTTATTTAAGGTTTTAATGCCACTTTTCCTGAACTGTTAACAGTACCTTGTCATTTTTGTCATGGTATGTCCATAAACACAATTATCTTTCTCTTTGGTCCAACCTACAAGCACATAGAAAACTTAAGCAGATGTCAAAGCAAAAGCTAGGTGTACATTGTAATACCTTGCAAAGATTTAATTGCTGCAGGGATGTTTCCTAGTTAATGGATCTGTTTATTAAGTGCTTCTATCTGTTGTGTCTTGTTCAGGAGCGTACCTTACATATGGTATTTTCAGACTGAGTCTGGCTATTTTGTCTAGCGACAGCCTCAGAGTAATCTTTCAAAGGGATGTGCTTTTTCAGTTATGATGTCCATAGCGCAGTTAGCAAAACTGCTGAATTGTTTGTTGTGTAGGGTACTGTGTAATTTGTGATTTGTTTTTAATTTTTTTTTTTTTTTTTTTTTGTAAAATCATTAAACGCTTTAGAGTTGCAAGTTTGACACAGGGGTGCCCAGACCCAGCTGGGCCTATGGGTGTGAACAATATGTAAATATTTACCCTTATTGTCTCATAAGCACTCTGGGCTAAATCTGAGCATGGGCCATGAAAAACAGTCAGAGGGTTGGAGCACCTCTTCAAGTGAAGAAAGGCCAAGAAATTTGGGTTGCTGGACCTAGAGAAGGCTCCTGGGAAACCTTATTGTCCCCTTTTAGTACTTAAAGGGCACTTATAAGAAAGACTAAGGGAGACTTTTTAACAAGGCCTGTAGTGATAGGACAAGGCATAATGGTTTTAAACTAGAAGAGGGTAGTTTTAGGTAGGATATAAGGAAAAAATTCTCTATGATGAGGGTGGTGAGATAATGGAACAGGTTGCCCAAAGAAGTTGTGGGTGCTCCACCATTGGGTGAGTTGAAGGTCAAGGTGGGTGGGGCTTTGAGCAGTCTGATTTAGCAGGAGGGTTGGAACTAGATGGTCTTTAAAGGTCCCTTCCAACCTGAATTATTCTATGGTCTTTGGGTGTCTGCTGATGGCAGCTGTTGGGTGTCCATCTGTTGAGAGATGATGCCTGTTGTTATCTGGGAGGGAAGACAATAGGTGAGGAGGTCATGGCCAAAATGGCAGTTCTTGATCAGACTTGGAGCAGGAAGCCAAGGTTGGTGGTCAAGGGACCCCTCATGTCTGGGAGCTGAAGGTCAGCAACTGTGATGGAGAGTATGGGGACCTCACTGTCATTCCCTATTATGCTCACCCATGGAGATCTGGCCTTCCTGAAGAGGTGTGAAGGGAAGCACAGTCTTTCTTGGTGGGAACTTTGTGGCCTGTGCTGTTGCGCTTGTATTGGGAGATGTGGATATGGTCTGAGGAAGTCTCCAGTTGACCTGTACTCCCTGCTCGGAAGGAACTGCAAGGCAGGAAAGGAGATCTTTGGTTCATGGCCCTGTGCAATACTGCAGATTTGTACCTACATCAGGTCATGGAGCCAGGACTGGGTCTGAGTGGTATTATATATTGATGAAACAATGAGAGAAAATATTTTTCTGGGAATTAAATTATTGCTTCCTTGATGAAAGGACCCAACATCTGACCCCTGTGTTTCATGTATTTTGTCATGTAATCTGTTTGCTTTGTTCCTGGAAGTAATGTTAACTTACTCATGTATGAAGCTGTTTCCAGGTCAGTGGAAAACTGCATATAATTCTTTATTACATGTACTTGATTGTCCTCAACTCTTTATAAGACAGAATTAGTATCTAGTAATCATATGGTGGTGCTATTTCTGTGATTACGCTGGTAGTTAGTGTGCAGTGCAATTTTGGTTTTATAGACTGGAGCTAATGATAGCTTGATTAAAATAAGAGATAAACATCGGCCTGTGTTGTTGGTCAGTTAATTTTCTCACCTTTCCGTTGGCCAGTTTCACTGCCTTCTGCAGTTTTGAGATGTGACCGCCTGCCACTGAGTAGCTTCTAATTAAAAAGCCATGATACTTAATATGTGATGATTCAAGTTGAAGTGGAGCCACTTTCAGTACTGGTGTCTGCAATGGGAGGGAAGAAATGGATTGCATCAGGGTCTTCAAGGACAGTGACTTGGCGAAGCACTAGTGCATAGAAATGTTTTGATCCTATTGTAATGAATAGCTGCTAGTTCCTGTTGTTGTTTCTGTTTTGATTGAGTGCCCAGCTGGTGTATGGTGGAGATAGGATGTTGGGGCAGGGCAAGGAAGTAACTGTCAAAAGTGCATCTCCCTTAGGAAAGCAAGAATGTGGAGGCATGGTAGAATTGGGGGTTTAATAGCGTTTATTTTTCCTTGGTTTTCATAGTGCACTGACCGTATGCAATTTTCCACATGCTGGGTAATGGAAAGTTGGCCTCAGAGGAAGTTGCTTTGTAAGTCAAGTTTGGGATTATAAAATCAATCACTGTTGGGTCACTAATTGGTGTGGAAGATAGGAATTTCCTATACAGTGTGATAAGTTCATTGGTTTTCTGGCAGTGTGTGCGCAGTGAGCTGTTTAGCCAATGATAATCTTTCCTGGTTCTGTTGTTAACTCAGGAAAAGCATCAGGTCATTTATAGCTACACCCAAATTGCCGGTTTGTTTCTGAGTAGTAAGGGGATGGTGGGGGGAGTTTGATGTCATGTAGAATCTACATGTGTTTTATGAAGTTTCTTTTCATGTCTTTGTGGCATAATGGTGAAGCTTGGCAGCCACATGGGAATAATGAAGATTGATTGCTCTTGGTGTTAAGCATCTCACATCTCTGAGTTTATATCAACACAAGCCTTCCTCCAGCAGCAGCATCTGGCTTATTGGCAAGATCTGTGGACAGTTGTTCTGATTGCTCTGGAGATGCCTCTGGCTGTCGTGTGGCTGCTGCCTTGGCTGTGCTGCTTTGTTATTCTAGCTGGTCCCATTTTAATTTATTTATTTTTTTGGCTTACCTTTGATTCTGATGAATTGCTCCTGACATTCTGGTCTTGAATAAATCTTGCCTAACTTCCTCATGCAGGGACTTTCAGGAGATGCTGATGTTAATTTATTTGAGTGACTATTTGCTGATTGGAGCTGGAGCAGTAACATCCCAGTCTGTGCCTTCTGTGCCGGTTTTCCCTGTGAATCACAGCATCAGTCTTGTGAAATAAAACACACACATCTTTGAGCATATCCTGCCTAATGGGTTTCTCTGAGACTAGAACTGCAAGCATAAATCAAATCTTACCAGTACACGGTCAATGTCTGGGATGGTGCTGAGAGTCCTGGAACCAACCACTTGGATTTTTCAAGTTGACCATTGGGACTGGAGTTTGTGGCCCAGCTGATATAAACTGGCACAGGAGCAAAGAATAGTGTGTGTCAGCTCTGAATTTACATCACCTAAAGTGCTACCCCTGTATGGATTGTGTGCTTTTTATTCATATACCTAGTACTTTAAAAACATGATTCTTTCAAAAGTACTTGTGGCTTTGGAAGACACATGGGCTCAAATAAAAGCAAGTGTTTCTTAAAATACAAAAGCATCTGTTTTCATTAAATAAGCGTATCGGGTCACTACTTCTTTTGGTTGAAATTAGCAGAGTTGTGATGTGCAGGAGGCCGGACAAGATGGTTATTTTCACTGGCCTTTAACTCTAACGATCTGTATAACTGCTTTGGCACTGTCCACAGTGGGAGCTGTTTGACGAGCTGTCAGATTTTATAAGGATGTTAGCAAGGCATGATTACACACAGTTTGCTGGGTTTAAGTGTGTATTTACATCCATAATAATAATAATAATAATGATAAGGAAGCTTGGGTGGCATGTATATTTTTTTTTAGTGATACTGCAAATTTGACACATTATCTATTGCTACAACATTTTATTTTAAAATGAAGGGGGAAATTTGCAGACTAAGATGTAACTGAACTCATCACCCAACAACTACAAACATACATTTCATGGGCATTTTATGAAATGGAGAGTCAGGCTGGTGAAAGAGTTTATTGCTAATTTGAAGTTAGGAATGGGGATGCTTCAACTTAGAAAGGGAAATACTCACTTTACATTCAATGTGAAAGTTGTCATGGATTTCCTTAGAGCCCAGGCCTCACTCTGGGGCTGTAATTTCTCTTCTTAAAAGAACCCTTTCCTCCTCTGTACTTTTCCTAGCAGATGATGAGGCAGCTTCTTTTCCAAGGTCCCAGAACACAAGTGAAAATAAAAATATCCTTTAATGTAGTAACTTTAATTTAAAGAAAAAATAAAGGTATCCTATGATGTTAGACATTGCCTGCATTTGTGGAATTTCTACAGAAGCAATGTTAGATGCTATAAATGTTTAAAAGCCCTGTAAGTGCGACTGGTAGGACAAGCTAGAGCCTTTCATCTCTTAATTGCTGGTTTTAATAGGCTCTGGCTTGAAGGGTTTCGAAAATTGTTGCCAGGTATTTGATTGCTTCTCTGTCTCAGGAAGTAAGGCTTTTTTTGTGTGTGTGAGTAACTTGAAAGATTTTACAGAGGTATTTTCGCCAGACATCTGTGAGCATGTCCACGTGTATGTGTGCTATAGGCAGATACAAGCCCACTTCACCTGTGTGTTTAATATGTTTATATCCCATGTCATAGAGTTTATAAACTCTATTAACATGACTTTCAAGATGCTCTGAGCATGGGTGGAGTGGGGTTTTGTCTGCCTGTGGGCATAGCCCATAGATTTATGTTTGTAGAAGAGAGACCTTAGGCAAAGGGAGAGGCTCCTCTTTGATTACACCTCCTCTTTGGATAGGGAGAGGTTGCACAGCTTGCAGGTTTCCCAGGACTACTGCAGGGCTTCTCCCCGTAAGGTTTACAGGTGGGTGTTAATCACAGGACTGTTGTCCTGCCCACGAGTAGGATTTGCTGGGCCGACAAAGGCAGTTCTTATTCGTTATTTAAGTTGTGTAGAAAATGTACAATGCCTTTTGTTGCCCAGTCAGGTATTTCAAGGGTTCAAGGTTGGACACATGCTTTGTTATTCACAATGCAGTATAGCCATTGAAAGGCTTGTTACAAGTCTGTATGACCAAAGCAGAGGAGTCAACCTGCAAAAAGTGGTATTCTTAGGGAAGCCAAAGTACTCTCATGCAAAGCAATTGATTGACCTGACCTAGGACTACTAGGAGTAAGTTGTTTTGTAGATAAGTATTATCTAATACTGTTCAGGTAATGGCTGTTGAAGACCAACAGGATCAACAAAAACAGCCCAAGAGTATCTCACTACTACTAATAATTATTCTTGCTATACATAGTGTTTTACTATGATACTGCTACTAGTTAATGGTCCATGATGTTGTGGTGTTAGGTGCTGAACGTCTCATCTAAATAAACTGTTGAAATAGAAGTCTATAACTAAATTACAGCTATAGAACATACAGGGGTATTTTAAGTTTTCTGAAACTCTTTAAGTAACTAGTCCTTATTGTTCTGTTTAGCATATATATGTAGATTTTTGATATCTTTGTTCATCATTTGTGTGGGTATCTGGGGGAAACTGTACCTTTTTTTTTTTGTTTGTTTGTTTGTTATTATTTGTTACTCCTGAAAACCTGATAGAAATGTCTCTGGGTCAGAGGAACAACAGGTTTACTGAGAAAGTTTCTGAAGATGCTGTGAAATGTGTTGGTGGCAGAGCCTCTAGAAAAACCTGGACAGATAAGCCTGCAGATAGCTATGGATTTGTCTTTTTCATGCTAGCATAGATCATCAGCAACCCTAAGATGTCTTCCATTTGTAATCTGGAATGGCTAGTTGGCATTCCCTCACACCTCCTTTTAGTAGGCTTTGCGATGAGGTTTTTTTATTTTCCTTTCCCAAGTGGATATGGAAAAGTAATTGGTCACCAGTTTCTTTGGGACTACCTTTTGTGTACTGGAGGACTCTGCTCAGTTTTCTTACTTCTAAACTAAATAAACCACAGTCCTTCAAACTTCCCACAATATTCTTGTTTTCTAAACTGTTTATTGTCCTGTAGACACTCCTCAAATGATCTGTCTCCATCTGCTTTTTATATGGTTAAGATCATACTTCACCCTAATGTCACCCTCATTCCATAGAGGATCATTTGATTCTTTAGGCAATGTCCCTCACCTGCAGATGTCCCTTAGGTTCTGCAGATTTATCTTTTATTTCTAATGTAATATGGAGGCAGCAAAATGAGGTATATTGCTTCTGTGCACCAGCAT
Organism: Ceryle rudis; assembly: GCA_033439905.1. Taxonomy (NCBI): domain Eukaryota; kingdom Metazoa; phylum Chordata; class Aves; order Coraciiformes; family Cerylidae; genus Ceryle; species Ceryle rudis. The sequence continues at coordinate 92,820 of JAAGNO010013193.1, read as the reverse complement.
GTTGACTGAAAACAAAGGACAAACCTGGATCTTACTTCCATCCAAGGTGCCAGGACCCCACTTTCTAACAGGTTGCTGATGGCAAATTTGTGAATTTACTGCTGAAGTTCCTCTGATGAAGGGTGGCATTTAAAAAAGCCACCCAAGAATCCATTTTAAAGAGCTGCTCTGGGATGAACAGATTGGAGAAGGAGGTGGTGTCTCACACATCATGTGCCACCTAGTAAGCAAAAGAACTGGAGCTGACTCTTCAGGCAGTGTGTGGCCTGCTTGGGGTGGAGGTGTTAGAAATACACTTGATCATTCCTTCTCTATTTATCCCTGCTTAAAGGTGGTTGTGTGTTTTTTGTTTAGTTGACTAAGTCAAAGCAAAAAGAAAAAAATACTCTAACCCACTACAATACTGCTTAAATTCAGATGTAAACTGAGCATTTTTCAGACAGCAAGTCCAGCTTTTTGGTGAAGCAGTTAAACCGAGGCAGTAGCACTTTAATTAAGATGAAGAATAAGCATAATTCACTTTGTTTCTGGAGACAGACTGCCTGGTGTGCTCACTGTGAGCTATATGCAGCAATTTGTAGCTTGGAAGAGGTGTGCACAATGGGCAGCCCTTCGATTGTGAAAGCTAAATCATTCTGTATGGTCCTCAAGTAGTCATTTACCAAACAAATAATTGATAAAATGAGCAAGTGAAAGAGACATTAAGAGGGTGTGATCCAATGCCAAGAGCTGGTTTTCATGGTTGATTTTAAACCTACATTATGCTAATGATGTTCATTTGGAAAATGTGTCCACTCCCTAACTTCTGCCGCTGAGCGTTCTTTTAATTGGATTCAGATGGTTGGACTGAAATGGTTGTAGGGTTTGTATACAGATGTCCTGAGTGCTCCAAGCACTTTTTTCCCGTCCAGTTTTTCTAAGCCAGAGTTGTTTTCACTGCGGTTGGTGTCCAGACGTTCTTGAACTCCCTCATTAAAGGTCTGTCTGATACAAATGGGTATGGTTCTGCTGGGACAAATGCAGTTACTTAAACATGCTGAAGATCTCATCTGGACCACGACTCCTCTCCTAGTTCCTTGGGCTCTGGGATGGGTTGCTGGTCTCTGGGGAGAGTTCATCTCTCAAGGCTTACCATTGCAATTTGTCATTCTGAAAGTATGGGCGATTGCCTAAATAATTGTAATACCGGAAAAAGCATTTTGTTTCCAGTAAAATTATATGAAGAGTTGATATTTCTGAGGCATTTTGACAAGGCAGAATGTTTTATGTCTAGTGGTGCTATGCTCTGATTTTCATCCCTATGCTGATATTCAGAGCTACCTTATTACCTGAACAGCCTGATTGAACTCACACTATATGTGGAGTAGGTAGCATTCAATGTGACCAAGGTATCGGAGAGCATCAGTTTCTCAAGTAGTTGTTCTAACATTTTTCACAAGCACTCAGTTTGCTTTTAAGAAAAAAGGGAAGTAGTGACTTTTTATGCAGTCTAATAGGCAGAGTTTCTATAATCTGATTTACCATGCTCATAGGTTAACCAAAATTTACTCTCTGGTTTCAAGGAAGGAATAATTAAGGATGGAAAGTTATTTATTTTTTAAATAACTGTCTAGTTTATTTCAAAGGTTTTTGCCTGAATTTCTGAAAGGCAACTTTGACTAAGTGTCTGTTTCTGAAAGTAATAGTCGAGCAAAGGCTTTTCAGATACCGAAGTACTGTCTGGTGATGAGTATGCAACTATTTTGCCAAACATGTCCTGCTGTTTAAAATGATAATACTTCGATTAAAAAAAAAATACACAAAAAGTGTTGGAAGTTGGTGTTTTCATAAGAACAAAATCAGTACTGAATTTGCATTGTGAAGTTATAGTAAGCCACAGACCCAAGAGGGAAAATTAAAGGATTACTTAAAACCAGCAATAAACAGGCAAATTAAAAGTCATCATTTTTAAATGAAGTCATACACTATTAAAAATAAGCACAAAATTACATACTAGTTTGCATGTGTAGTTTATAGAATACACCAAATGTTAAAATTGAATGAAATTAAGAAAAACATTTTCCAAAGGCAAGTAAAATATCTGCTTAATTAGATCATAAAGAAAGGAGATTAAAAGTAATATTTTGTGATACAGTAATTACTGTTTTTCAGAAGTAGTCAGGTTCCTGTGTGTTGATCTAAATTTAACTGTGATAGCAGATCTCTTTGGGGTCTTTTGTTTTGTTTGTGTTTTTAATTATTTTAAATCGTAACCACTACCTTTATTTTGTTTTCTTTGCACTAAACACGCTGCATGGCTGTTTGCTTCAATACTCTGCCAGCTCATGAACGCAAATCTGGGAGATCAGCTCATACTCTCTGTTTTTGCGAGGTTAAAAGCCAAATCATTGCAGGAGACTATACAGCAAGATAACAGGAAAGGCGGCTGAAACCACTGGGAGGTGGGCTGAGGTGCTGATGGGAGCCTGAGATGTAAATAAACCAGATTGCTCTCATTTCCTCTTTCCACTGTATTATGCATTCCAATAGCACTATTCATCTTTATGACAGACACCTATTGCTTTAACTTTACTGCGGGCCACTGAAGTACATTAAAGTGGGCAGGAAATGGAAATAAATAGAGTTCAGTGGAGGCTACAGAATAACTAAACAAGCCACAGCAATTTTTAGTGTATGGTCATGCATTGTTTTTTTTGTTTTGTTTTTTTAGCAGATATATCGCATTTCTTGACATTTGTGAGGAAGATGGACATTGTTTAAAAGAGATGCAGTATACTTATAAAATAAGTAAGAAAATGGGCTCAGATTTTTTTATTCTGCCTCTTCCCCCCTTTCTTTCTCAAACGCTTTAGGGTGCCGAAGATGAAAAGAAATTGGCTTGAATCTCGGCTGGGTAGAGTCAGTGGGATATGTGTGTGTCCACTGTCTGAGGTTGTGGTTAGAAACAGTATAATGGGATTGGAGATTTGACGAAATCATACTAGTGGACAGCATGGGAAGAGGACCACTGTCCATTGACTTAAATTAATCTTCCACCTAAAGATAGTGAGACATTAAGGTAGAGAGGCTGGCTAGAATTTGGCCTTAAAAATGTATGTATTTGTTTAATGCATGTGCATTTTGCTCACTTTGGAAATGCAGATTGTTCTCCTGCTTATTCAGATGGCTGTTTTCAAGGAGAGCAAAGTTACACTACAAGTTCCAGATACCCTTAACCCTCAGGAGATGGGACTTCTGATGAATTTTGTTTTTCTGAAAGCTTTGTGTGTTTGTTTTCTCTTGATTGTTTATATTATGATAAGATTAGGTCAGTAAATGAATGAATTCACAACATGAGTTACTTGAAGACTTACAGCTCATGTTTTCACTCCCTTGAGATAGATACTTTGGAGACTTTTTTTTTTTTTTTTTTTAATAGAAGTAGCCATTAGCACTTTTATGTTCCTTGATTACATTGAGCAGTCTCTGGTTTTGCTGAGTATAATGTTCTCTTTGTCTTCTGTTTTTCTGACAATGACTGCTACATAGTTGAAAGCAAGCATCAGCCTTCAAACTGTTTGTCAATATAGAAGATACTACTGGATGTTTCACAATGTCATGTAAGATAAACTAATTTGTAAGCAGCACTGCAGGAATCTCAAAAGGCAATTGAGACAAAAAAGGATTACCTTTGATTCTTTTACACTGGGAAAGTTCATTCTTTTTTTCCTAAAACATACTTTAAAAATGTTATTTGTCTAGGTCTGTATTTAAGTATATATTTCAGTGTGACATTCAGTGATCATTCTTCTTTCTTTTTATTTATATTTATATCAAGAATTTAATTTATTTCAGGATACTTTCCAGATACACTTGTGTTGCAGAAACTAGTGCCAGGCAGAATTGCAATTACCGAGGATGGTTGTTGGCAATTTGACTTTTCATCATTTGTTCGTCATCGTTTGTTCGCACTCTGTGGATAGTTCCTCGCTGAAAGGATTAGGTTACAAATGGGTGGGTATTACTTGAGGGACTTAAGTGAGAATCCAGATGCTTTTCGGTGTCCTCTCCTCTTGCTTAGTTTGGGAGTTACAAGTCAGTAGCTGGAGGTAAGATTTAAAGCTTGGATCTTTGTATTACTTTTGCAGAGGGAAAGCTCTCTAATTACTCCTCATTACTTAAATAAGCTACCTGCAAACTTTAAATACTTGGGAAATTACAGACTGAGCTAAAATTCCTAAACAATTTTTTTTTTAAGTGCAATTTCACTGACAAACTGCTTTAGATTTTCAGGAGTTCAGCTCCAACAGGGTCATCTGGTATTGCATGCTTTAGAAAATGTGGCTATGATTTTGGTGCCTAAGCTGTAGTGGGACTTCTGAGAGCTGTTGGCCTTTGACCACATCCCAGTTGCTTTGAGTTTGTCTGTAGTTTCAAGGGCAACAGGCTCAGACCATAATATTTTACAGTTGGAGCATGTGGGTTTTGTTTGTGTGTCCTACGTGCAGCACATCAGTGTTACTCTGCCTGCTCCTCGCTGGGTTTCATGGGGAGGCAGCAGCAGTGGAGGTTTACATCAGAGAGGGAAACGTGAATTAAAATGACTGTTGCTTTCTTTCGGTTATATGTTGCTGGATGTGTTTTCAAATCTGAGCTGATTTTCCCTACTCCTGGTTTCAGAGATAAAGCCTGAAGGCAAACTCCAGGCTAAATGCAGCTGGTGTTGAACTAAACTGGTGTTTTGCTGTGTGTTCTAGTGGGAGCACAAGCGTAGTTTTCCAAGTTTACCATCCTGCCTGGTTGAGCTCGGAAGGACTTGCAGACCATGTCCGTGTGCCCTTTCTCTTGTGGGCTATTTGCACGTGCATGTTTAATTTCCCAGCAGCAGTTTGCAAACTTGCTTGTGTCTGTAAGAACTGCTTGTTGAAAAACAGTTGTAAATTCAGGCTGTTCTAGAAAACTCTTGCTCATATAAATATATATAGTTATTTTGTGCCTTGACCTTGCTGGGGGCTGCTGGGTTCCCCAGTTCAGTTGTCCCTAGTGGAACCATTTATTTTACCCTTCTAAGAGTCTGTCATGTTTGAATATCTAAAATTTGTATGCAGAAGTTAACAAGCTGAGACTAAAACTAGGGTTTTGATTTCTGTGGTGGGAGCAGAAGCTGTGAATATTATTACATCACAGTATTTTGCTTATCCTGCTTGTTCAGAAGGTAAGAACAGCGTTTGGAAAGTAGGTGTGACAAAGACAGCATAGTTTATTTATGCTGTGCAGGAATAAAGGAGTCGCCTTCTTTGTACTACAGCAGACTAAATTGGTTTGAAGCACCGTTTGCAATAGGAGCTTGTATGTTCTACGTTTAATTTTTGTGCCAATCCCCCCAGCAACTTACACACCACCTTTGCCTGGCTTCCCTCTCTGCTGGCAGAGCTGTAACAAGGATGGCTTTAACTACTTCCCTCACTCCCACGTGTGCATCTAACACATTTGGTCACTCAAGTTTTATTTCTTCCCTCTGTAAAACATGAGAGTGTAACTTCCACCCCAGCCTTGTTAGGGTGTGAGCTGCTGAAGTGGGGGCTTCCTGGGACCAGGCATTGTCACTGGGTAGTAAAAAGTCTTTAATGGGTCTGGCTTAACTTTTAAGTTATGGCTAATGCTTTTAACGATAACTGGTGTTTCCTCTGCCCTTCATGCCCAATCATTAGCCAGGTGTATTTGTTGCACGGAGTGGAAAAATAAAAGTAATCTAACTGTACATCTGGGCCCTCGGTGAGGTGCTGGAGGAGAATGGCCAGAGATGCAAACTGGGGATCACAGAGGCTGGATGGGTGGGTTAGTGGGTTAAAAAGCTCCTTGCAAATGCTTGGCAAAATACACAGACTGGAAATGAGGTGCTCTTTTTTAATACTGTAAATACATTAGCAGGTTTAAATTTGGCATACTGTGTGCTTGTATGGTTTGCTCTGTGTAATTTTCTAAATAAATTTCCCCCCCCCTTAAATATGGCATCCACTTGATTTCCTTGTAACTACAAGGCAGGCCTGACTCTGATCTTCCTTACACTGTAAACTGTGTTTATGGAGTTAAAATTGGGGTCATTAATTTTCTTTACATCAAAAGAAGCAGTTTCTTTTAAATGAGAAGCCTGTTTCACCTAGTAATTCGCTTTAATTGCTTATTTGAAAGTTTTGACATTTGATAGCAATTTAAACGTTGCCAGATGAGGCTCATGCAGTCAGGACCTGCAGGTGCTTCCTTGTATGCCCAACTTGGATCAAAGGAGTGAGCCCAGGGATGTGGCTGGCCAGGGACGGGGCACCCGGTGCTGGAAGGTGCTGTTTGCTGGGGCTGCTTGAATAGATGCTGTGTGTCAGCACCGGCAAGAATGTGCTCAAAGGGCTCTCCCTTGGAAAGGTTTCTGGGGAGCTCGATGCTGTTTGTTTTTCTTGGGAGATAGACTGCATGGCTTTTGTTTTGCCTGAGGCTTAATAAATAGCACTTGCAGCACTGAGTCTGTATGTTTTCTTAAGTCTAACCCATAGCATTTTCTGCTGAAGGGTTAGAAAAAAGTTTCTAAAATATTAATAACTTTTTTTTCCTGACTACTATCTGTTAATTGACAATTATTATTTTCTGGGAGGTTTGGAAGGAAAGAAATTTCTTGCTCATGAGGATAAGCAAATGGTGCAACTTCAAAGGCATTTTTACCAGGATCTGTATCTCAATAAAGAGACAAAAATGAAACAGTCTTTTATTTGATTTTGTAAACTGGTTCGCTTATGTGAATGCAATTGATTGTTCAGTCAGCAACAGGAGTAGCCTTGCTTAGCCTGAGAAGTATATTTTTGGTTTAAGTCAGTAAATAAACAATAATTTAGATTATTGTGGAAGAAGCAACTTCTGTTAATGGCTCTTGGCTGCAGAATGATGTGATGCTTGATATACTCACAGTAGTTTCTATCAACATTGTACTATATCTTGAGAGATAGATTAAAAACTATTGCAGGAGTAGTGCAGCAGCTGAAAATGAGAAATTCCGTGCTGCTGCTGCAGAAGTTAGACAGTGCTTTAGGACTTTCTGAATTCAGAGCAAAGGGAAACAGTGCAGTTGAAAGAGAATGAGCAAAGCCAAAGCACAAATGCCAAGACTTCTTGAAAGACTTTTATTGATGTGTGTTGTAATTAAGACCAGAATTAGTTTTCTAATAGGACATTCATTTCCTAGAGAGCAATTTCAGCTTGGCATAAAGCAATACATTTTTTAAAATGAGTACTGATCTGGGGATACCCCCAGCATATGTTGGATGGCTGACTTACTAGCTTTGTGTGCCCTCATTATTAACAAGCAAATTAAATATTTTCACTTAAAATAATTATATGAATAAACCTTTGGCTGTGCTATGGTTTCATTCAAACCTTAATTGTTTAGAGAGCTCTGTGAGAGTGTGTGAAGTTGGATCATTTTTACTGCACAGCATTATTCCTGATAGCAGATTTACAACAGGGCTGGATTTAATCTCTTGACTAATCTTTACAGTAGCAGGCTTTGGATGGGAAGGCGTTTGTGTGTTTGAGGAGATAGGTAACTTTATCTCTGAACTGGAAACACAGAGCTGGGTTTTAAAATGTCTGGGCAGCTTTAAAATGAACTAGCAAGAGGGGGTGGGGTGGTAGGGTGGAAATTGCTCTGTGGAAACAAAATAGGTGTTGCTTTTACATCAGCTTCTTAGTGTGCACATTGTCACACCTTCACACATGACTGTAGGCTCAAATCTATTTCTCATCAAAGCAACTGTAGCGTAAGGGAATATAGCGACCATCTGGATTGCAAGGATCAGAAATAACGGTCCTTTCTAGCAGAGGAGCCAGCTGTGTGCAGCACCATGTAAACTGTTTTTTATGTCATTTGATTAATCTTTTCTGAGGGTCAGGACAACAAAACATTTACCAGGTCATGCAGTAATGTTTTGAAATACTTTAAAATCTAATTTTCCAGAATTTAAGGTGGTGTGTAACACACTATGATGTGAGTAGGTTCAGCATCTCCAAAGGAGAGTTAATTAGAGGAATGAGTAGTTATCAAGTACACCACAGCTCCATTGTTTAATTCTGATTATATTTTTCATGCTGGTTCTAATACAAATGAATTCACTTACAGTTTATTAATCTGCTGTGACCTGTGAGTCTTTCAGGGTATTCCTCAGGGTGAAAGGCTGAGAGTTACCAGAATAGGTTTAAAGTACCTCCATGGATGGAGAGCAAATTGCTGAGAAGTTTTTTCTTTCTATCTTTCTGCCTTGTTTTAACTCAATGTGTTGTTTTTTTCTCCCTTTCCCCACTTCTTTAGGACCCACGATTATCAGCTTTAATTTTTGACAAGCTTCAAGTGCCTGACTATTTACAGAAAAACAGGAATGAAGGGGAGAGCAGATGTGAAACTTGTGCCACTCACTTGAATCAACTGAAGCAGGAAGCCATTCAGATGATGCATACCCTGAATCAAACCAGCTACCCGGAAATGCCTGACCTCTCAGCTGGTGCTGCGGCAGTGACCAGCATGGTACCCAGGATGGTCACTGTCTCTTCCCAGAGAGACCTGCCACTCATTTCAGGGCAGGTGGGCAGGCAGTCTGGAAAGTCGACAAATCTCTTCTCTGGGACAGAGAGGAAGAAGGGACTTGGATGGTCTCAAGGTGCAGGCAGCTTTCCGAACTCCAGCGTTCAAGTCACGGTGGCGCCCAGTGGTCTCAGCGGTGCTCTGAGCTCAGTCACCATCCAAGCTCAGCAGTACCTTGAGGGCATGTGGAGTATCTCCAGAGTGAACAGCTTCCTGCCTCAGGCTTGTCTAGTAAGTAGTGATAATTCAGGTGCTTGAGTTTTGTTTACATGGGTGTGGATATACAGAGAAATAAAGATAAAATTTGAGATGTATACATATTTATTGTAGAGGGGATCAACTAATGGTGTTCTAAACAATGTTTCAAGAGCTGAAGAGCGGAAAAAGAGCTTTGAACAATGTTCTGTCAGATGTCACAAGAAATTTGCTTTCTTATCTCAGATGGTGTTTCTGCACCTATTTTAGCTTCATGTATGCAGGTGATTTTATTTGTCTGTCACATACCTGGTAACCTGTTTAGAAAAACCTGAAAGGCAAAGTATGTCACATGCAAAACTTTGGGAGCTTCATGGGATTATATCAAAGATGAATTTGCCCCTCAATTCTAGTGCTGAACTTCTGAGGCTGTGTGCACTTCAGCAGGTGCTGTTTGTTGATAGACTGTGATGGAGAGCATTAATCTTCAGGTTAGATGTGCTGCAAGACAGTTTGCTGTAAAGGAGGGTGTTCAGAAGGTTGCTGTAGAGCTACATACCTGTAAATGTCATTGCACTTGGTTTTTAATCATTAATGTTATTTTCTTGTATTCTGTGTATATTTTAAGAACTCTTGTGCGCAAGGAAAAATCTTTATAAAGGTGCATGTTACCTTTAAAAGCAAGTTCATTACAGATTTGTGACTTATATATGGAACTGTGCTAAGAAGAATGATATAGTGACTGGTTTTGATTAAGATTTAGTCCCAAAACATTTTCACATGGTAGTGAACAGGGGAGTGTGACTAATGATGAAATGTGTACAAACAGAAGTAATGGTTTTCACTTAAAGGCATTGTAGCAGATCTTGCAAGACCAGGTATGTTGGTGCTAGACAGCTTTAAATTTAACATAATGTCTTATGAGCTGTTGTATATAAACACTACCTAATACTGTTTGGTAGCTTCAGCTGGTTGAGTTCCAAGATCGTCAGAGATAAATATTTAAGAGTGCTGCTGTCTAACATTGCTTTTACAGGGTGGCTGATGTGTTTCCACGCATCACACAAAGTATGCATTTTCCTTTTCCAGAAAAGGCCTGGAGATGCGATTCCTCCCTTCTGTGCTTCTGTTGCATATGGAAATTTGTGAATGCACATACATCCCACCTTTGAGGGGTCCCCATTTTTAAATCTAGCAAATCTCCACTGATGTCGGGTTGCCCTCTGATTTTACATTGGGAAAAGGGAAAAACTGGCTCATTCAGCTCTTCATGGTTTATGAGGAATTGCTGTTGTTGAGTGCTTCTCTCTAAAATGCTGCTCCATGCATTAGGGAGCAGTTGGACCAATGTAAGGCATATGATGTTACCATTTAATTATCTTTACATTCTCTGTATGTCACAGGAATATAGGAGAGAAAGAAAAAAGAAAAGGAGAGCTACTGGGTTAAAAAGTCTGTACTCTCTTAAAGCAGTATTTCCCTTTCTGTACTCACTCCTTGTCTGCCTTTATTCTTGTCTTTAAATAATTTACTAACAGCCAGCTCCAGATTTCTTCCTACTTAACCATTCTGTCTGATAGATGTGGTTTTCCCTAACCACTGCATTATTTTAAGATAAAACTGTGTTGCCTCATTTAACCCCTGTGAAGGAAAATATGTATATGATGCAACAGAGCTTAAGTGTGATCTAGAAATGTGCAAAGAAACTCAGTAGCCTGGAAAACAGTGACCTTTAATGAAAAGACAAAACACCGTGAGACTGAGTGTTGGAGGCTGCTTAGATGTGATACAGTCATTTGCAAAGGATAGTTTAGATTTAGAAGCATTTTTTTGGAGAGAAGCTAGGTGTCAGTTTTATTATTTTTGTTTTAATATTTTTACTTTTTAATTTTTATTTTATTCATTTAAGCCCAAATGTAGTTACTGAACACTGTTGTGCATCTCTTCCCTTTCTGCCTGTCTGAATTCTCTGTACTACCATTTGTATTATTAAGAGCCTTGTGACTGATGCAGCTATTTGGGTCGGTCAGACAAAGTGCTTCTCTTATGCTTTTCTTTTCCCCTGAGGAATCACAGGTATCGAAGGAAATAGGATTGGAGGGATTTCAGGAATCAGCTAGTATAGCCCTTGCCTAGGACAGCATCCTTTGCAGAATATTTTTCCCCAGTGTCATCTCACCTCATCTTACAGTTTTGCCAGGACTGGGATTCCCCGACTTTTATTGATAGCCCAGTCTGATCTTCTTTTCCTATTAGAAAAAAATTGCTTTATTGTTTTTAAACCCTGTTTAGAGAGATGATTTTGGCATTTCTTTCCTGAAATTAGAGTCAGGGTTTAGGTTTAAGATTAACCCAGGAGAGAGCTGTAGATACACATATTTTTAGAGATGTCTGTCTGTAAGTAACCTTTCCCATCTTCTTGTGGAGCAAAGCTGGTCTGGCAAGGGGAATTCTGGAGCAAGAAGAAGATTGCAGTAGAGAGGGCAGCATTGAAAGAACTATTTATTATGTGTAATGTGACTGCATCTTGGAGTCTTCAGCCCACATTTAGGCAAGATGCTGCACAAATGCAGAAGAAAAAGATGGTCCCTTTCTCAGAGACTTTGCACTCTCAGTTGTGATAGGAGTTATTTGGAACACTTGGTAAATAACCGTGTTTCACTGGGAATCTCTACTTTTGCCTTGTTTTCTTACCAAAGGGGGTTTCTTGAAACAAGTGCTGAAGCCCCTGGTGGGAAACCGTTACCCAGGTGCCTTACCTGTCAGTGATTTAACTCAGTGCTTTGTATAAAGTGAACATGATTAATTTTCTAAAGATAGGAAGATGGACACAGGTAAAGTCTGGGGTTCATCTCAACTATTTTTAGCTACCAAAAAGATGTGTGTTTATATTAAGCTGAACGTAAGCTTCCTTTGTAGTTGTGGGAGAGCAACAGGCACCTTCAAGAGGTGCCTTGTCCTCCTCATCTTGGAGGTCTGTCTTGGCTAACCTGGTCTGTGGAAGGTGCCTATGGCTTTCTGCTGGTGCTGGCAGAGCCCAGGTGGGTGATGTAGAACAAACCCTTGCATGGGTGGCTGATACGGGGTGCTGTGTGCCCAGTGCCTTGAGGGAGTGAAAATACACCTCCTGCCAAACCTCGGGAGACTTCGTACCTACAAACATTTCTCCAGGTTCCATATTCTTTAATTTATGGTTAGTTTTAATAGTGGCAGAAGTGGAATTGTCTGCAGACAGGAAAAAAAAATTACTTGATTTCTGTTCTCGATCTCCCTCCCCAAACTCGCATGTATTACCTTGCAATGTCACTTATGGTTGCGAAAACACTTCTGTGCTGAATGTTGGGGGTCAGAAGGCCAGGACATCATAAATTTTTAATATATGTTTTGAGTTCAAGTGTGAAAATCCATTATATAGATTATAAATTTTTTTGAAGAGGAATGTGTCTTCAAAGCATAGTGTGGGTGCTGCTCAAACCAAAATAATAACCATGGGCTTTGGAAGCCGTGACTAGGAACAGTAATTAAGGATCCGGAAGAAGGTCCAGGGAGGGGAAGACTAGGATTGCAACCAAGGTGCAAAAGGTGAAGATGTAATCAGCTGCTTTACCCAAGTGGCCTGTTGTGAAAAATTACAAAAAATAATCACCAGCAGCAGTGATAAGTAGTCTGACCAGACAGCAAACACTGTGAAGGGGAGGGAGCTGGCATAACTCATGGACAGCTGATTTGTAGTGGATGACTGACAACTTTAATTAATAAATAGTTGTATATTGATGTTTTTAATTCTAGACCTGACAAGTGAATATAAGGTTACTACTCAAATGAAAAAACATGTTAGCAGTGCTCAGCATTGCCACTCAACACGGAAGCAGAGGAGTGAGGGGAGTTTAGACTTCCTAGATGTGCTTGGAATCTGGGTCAGAGGTAGAACATTAAAACTGCTGAAAATACCTTGTGTGCCTATTAGAAGTATCTTCATGTGTTGTGGAAAAAGGTCTGACCATACGCTTTTAATTGACTGTGTTATTAGTATGCAGTGTTATGTACTGCATAGAAGTGGTAAAGTAGCCGTGCCATGTGCCATGAAGACATTACAGTGAAATAGAGCTTGTTTTGCAAATTGCTTTTTCTTTCATCTTATGCAAAATGAAATCCTTGCCACACTGTATTTCTAATTCGAATATATGCAATTGGTTATAAGGCAAAGTATTGTGGCTCCTTGAATCTTTTCTAGTTTCTATGTTGCTTTTAAAATATATTTAAAAATGTACCATTAGGAAAATGGGAAAGTTGGAGCACTGGAAAATTGAAAGTGACTGGACTAAAACTTTTTAAAGCATATGTACATAAAGTTGTAAATCTATCAAAAGTCTAATGTATGTCCCTGAAAGTATTCACAAATTTGGAGTTAGGTATAAGTTTATGGCCTGGTTCAGAAGGGGAATGCTCACCCACAGCATGGGTATATGGGTGCATATACTCTGAAGTTAAAGGAGTTATGTTTGTTTTATTTGAAAAATCTCCGAGTTACTTTAGTCACAATTCAAGCTTTCCTGTAACTCCTAGGTTTGTCTTCTGCTTACCCTAATTTAAACCAGATGGATTCATCTGAGGGTAGTTTAGCCTCTGACTTTCCTGAAATCCTCTGTTTGTTTATAGCAAGGGTGACTTGCTTGGAAGATGCACTAAAAAACTGACTGTGGAAAACAGAATGACAAGATTTACTTTCCAGCATTTACTTTTTTACTTTGATAAATGTCATACCAAATGGATTTTAAAATTAGTCTTAAAAATCCTTCTGGATAGATTTCTCAGTGACCTTTTATTAATACAATGCGTGAAATACATTTTGTAATGAAATAATTAAAATACAGTGCTTTGACCATAAATTTTGTCCGTGAGACATCTAGATGACTTTGAACTTTGGGGTGTTTCTCAGACTCCATGTATAACATCTTTATTCTGCAGAAGTCAGTATCAAACATCAGAGAGCTGGTGGGGAAGGGTTCCATAGAGGCTTTTCTGTTTCCCCTTTAGCTTTAGTGGTTTTGGTGTTGCTGCTCTTGTACAGAAAATTCATAAAGGAAAGGGGGTGGCAAAAAATCCCAACTTCGAAGTTAGTGTTGGTCACTCTCTGTAACAAGTCTGAACAGCAGAAGGAAACTTTTTGATCCCAGTTACTAAGTGCTTTCTCATACTAACCTAATTTATAGCCCCCGTGGAGAAGACCTCTCCTGAAACTGTTGCACCTCAGCTGGGCAGTATTGCCTTGCATTGCACTTCACTGCCTTAGCAAATGCAGAGGGGAGGGTGGGATATGAGAGCAGGATGCTGCTACCAGTGCCACGTGTTCAGAGTCAGCGACACCCTGACCATCAACCAGGTAAAAGCTTGGTTTAGAAAGGGTGGGTTGGAAATTCGGCCTTAAACACAGAGATAAAAACGCAGCCCTCCCTCCGTTTGATGTAGTTGCTAAGGTCTTTTGTGCTCTCTTTTTCTAGATTATCTCCACTGTAGGATGCTGAAGGTGGAAATGAGGTTACTTGTTAATGTAATCCCAGGTATCAGAGCAGTTTAGGAAAAATGTTAAGAGTTGACAGAAAGGGTATTGGCTACAAGAGAGAAATGAGCATTTTCTTTGGTGAGGGCATGGATTGCACCTCTTCATATTATGTATTTGACACTTCTGCCATAGTATTGGTTTTACAGTTGTGGGACAGGGTAACTATGCTCAGCTCCTCCGGTGGTTCAAATTACCACCTGAAAACAGTTCTTTTGATCCTTCATGCCTCTGGGCTAAGCAGTTGTTATTACAGCTCTGACAGGGAAACAAGTCCATACTTGCCTTTGTTGACAATTGAAGTCAACAAGCAATCATAAAGAATGTTGGCCCAGACTTCACCTGTATCTGTCTGAGGTAGATTTAAAGCAAGTAGACTTTAGAGATTATGTGCAAATGATAATCCACTGGATTTATTTTTGGCCTATAGCTCATTCTCTTATCCAGCAAGTGTATCATAAGCTACACTAGATAAACAATCCCCTCCTTTTTTAACTCAAAATATTTAGATTTTGTACTCTTGCCTTTTCTGTTCACTTAGTTCCCTTCAGCTTCTTTTGCTTCCCGCTGGCCCATTTATACTGTGCATGTGCTCCACTATGAATTCTCCAGTGAACTGATTGTTAATCAATGCATTGCATGCCGCCCCAACATTAGAAATCACCTTAGAAAGAAGGCTCTTAGTTTTTGCCTGGAGCTCTGAAGTGTCATCCAGTATTTGTATTTGAGAAAGACTCCAGATATCTGATGCAGAAGTGCTTTTATGAGGCTATCCTATTGCTCTGCACTGGCTACATTGGGTGTTAAGGGTGGGCTCCAACTGAATAATGCCTTTTGGTTTCAGAGTTTAATGCAGCAGAGAAACCAGATAAATTCAGGTTGAGCTCAGACCTTAGTTGTCTACAGGCTGGTGGAAAGTCTTTTGCAGTGGTATCTGTATATCACATGGAAGGAACTGATTTGCATGGCTGGATGCAAGTGTGGATTGCTCAAGTCATCCTGCTTGTGTAAAATAGGATTGAACATTGTAGGATTTTTTTGGCAAGTGTTTTGAATTTTGAACATTTGCTCTGTGGGCTGTGTACTGGCATGATGACATGTTGAGGCTGTGGGCTTCCAGGTAGTTAAACTGTGCACAGTGTGAGCATTGCTGAGAGCATGTCCTGTTGTTTTGTGGCATGAGTGGCTGAGCGTGTTGCAAATATCGATGCTCTTCTTTGCTTGCAACTAGGATCAATGAAATGCCCTGGGTGATAGCTTCTGAAAGGAGGTTTAAAAAGCATCAATAGAAAATGTATCTACTTTTCTGTTTCAGCACTTGGGAGAGAATTTATGATATATAGATAGAGTTCATAGATGTTTCAAGCTTTTTATATGTGTGTGTTTAATGGAATGGATTGCCACTTTACCGAACATAGAATCAAATCAGCTCTGTTAATTGAAGAAGATTTTTCACATTATTGCTAATGATGTGACACAGTTTTGTTAGAGGTGGTGCATAAAATAGTGCCACTTGAAATGACATTAATATATGCATTTAAATTCCCTTTTTCCCATTTACGTGCATTATTGATTTTATTTCATTGTTGAGGAGATAATGGATTTATAATTAGAATAGTCACTGTAATCAATGATGAGATTATTAAACTTATAAATAGAAATTTAAAACTACAATGAAGTAATTTCCCGGTGTAACGAAGGATCAATAATTAGATGTTTGCTTTGAATCTGAAAGTAGTACTTGTAAGATTCAAGCATGAAACATTTCTAGGGAATGAGTCCATCTAAATTATTATACAAGCTGGTGTGGTTAGGCATTTTTCCAAGGCTGACCTATTATTATTATTACTAATTTAGTTTAGTGCCCAAACACTTTTGAGTTAATTCCTCTGGATTTGCATAGCTGCCACTATCTCAAAAATAGATGAGTTTGTTCTTTTCCGATACCTTAGCTGAAGGAGGTGTTTGAAAGGTACTGTGTTTTTGGTGGTGTTAGGCAAAGATAATCTGCTGTTTAGAACCTTCCCTTTGTTTCTCAAAAGTGATGGTGGTAAATTTGGGCAAGGCAGTTGGCTGTTATAGGGGGAGATGGTAGTGGAAGGATAAAGAAGGGGAGAGTGACCCTTGTGATGCCTGGCTTGGTAAGGGTCTGGGCTTAGTTGGTCCATGCAGAGTAGTTGTGTAGACATCCACTTGAGTCTCATCAGCCTCTCCTGGTTACTCCAAAGTACTCATGGGGGCCTATGGAAATAGTGTCACCTCCTGTTACTAGTTAAGCTAAGAAACACTCTAGTGAAAAGATTTTGTGAGAATAAGAACACCAGAAATATCCAACTGGCTCTCAGTTGTAGCCTGTATAGCCCAGGGCTGTCCTGAGCAACGGACCTGAAAATGGTGATCACATAGCCAGACCTATTCCTGTGTTTTCAAACTTAACGCTGCTTCATGAGCTTGCCTGTAAATGAATCTTGATCTCTAGATTTGGGTGTACTAAAGACCCAATTTTCCCTTCAGTTATTGAGGGCTTGTACTTCTTCAAGATAGATACTAGTCAATGGGTGCCTTGCATATGGTAGTTGTCAGGCAAATTGATCTCAAGGGATGTTCTCTTTAAAGTAGTTATGTCTAATATACAAGCAGTTCAAGCATGATTGAAATAGAAATTAGGTGCGACAGTCTCTGTCCACCTTTGCTTTTATTTGCTGACATTATATGTCAATCATTATAACAATATGATGATTATAATAATATTGTAAGACCTGTTGTTCTTGGGATCATGGTTATTCCATTTTGCTGAATAGAGAGTAACCAAGGCACAGAGATATTTTTGGTTGAGTTGGCTAAAGACAGAGTTCAGAAAGTGACACAAGTTCTTCCGATTCCAAGCTCTGTACATGTCCTGTGTTTTACTACTGTTAGAGACGCATCTGGGCTGGGGAAGTTCATCGTAATAGAAAAGCATTTGTCTTCTTATAGGAAACCCAATCCTAAGCTGACAGAAATTTGCATTATTATGAGCTTGTTAATGAATTCCTTTGCTTCTTCATATCAGCCCCTGACAAAAAGCAGAGATCCAACTGTATATTTGTCTGCTTAAATAAACAGTTCATTTTTAATTTGGACAACAATGGTAAATTAAAACACCCTGAGCAGTACGTAGCTATATTTTTGGCCTTTGGAGCATGTAAATACTTTTAATACATGTCAGCAGGGAGGCTGTGGACAACTCTTTCTGATACTTGCCTGGAGGCATTGGAAGAAAGAGTTCCTCTAGCCTGGCTGTTTTAAATCCACGGTATGTGAGAAGTCCCAATTTAAGAGTGTTTATGTGCAGCAGGATCTAGGTCCTTCTTGATAGCCCTTCTCAATGTCCTCCTGACTTTCCAGGTGGTGGGTTTACAAATAGGAGGATGAAGTTTGTGTCAGATTGCTCTGAAGAAGGAAAACAAAGTTTTGGTACCAGTGTCCTGAGTGGCTGAAATGTGAAGTAACTGGTCCATCACTGCCTTTGTGCTACCAAACCCTGGTTGCCGAGACCTTCCAGCCTGAGAACATGGGCAGGCTGAAGGAAGAAACAAATATTTCATAGATGAAGGAGGCCTGCCCAAAACCTTAATAAATTTCTCAGTAACCAAGGAGCATGGTTTAGGAGAGATCTGTGTCAGATGGAGATCAAGAGCCCAGGGCCAAAGGGGAAAAAGTGCTGCTTCTCCATCCTTGTACTACCAAGGACACCAGTGCTGGTTACAGCTGGGTGCATGTGCCCTGCAGTTGAAGAATGAGGTCCTTTCTGTAAATAAAGCACAGACTGCTAGTTATTTTAGATGGTGAAGATCCAAATCCTTAACCTGTTTTAGGAGTTCAGATAATAAGCAAGGTCTCCAAGGTTGTCTTTGGATCTCCTGTATAACTTTCCAGTCTGTGACAGCAGTTGGGCCCTCCTGTTTCTACTGAATTCTACTTCTCTGTTATTTTTCTCCCTTCTGCCTCATCTTTGGAGATCAATGATAAGCCAGGCATTAGCAACTGTTGTGGCTGAAAGCCTGTTTTAAGGGAAGGGAAATTATGCTCTGCATTTGATTTACATTGAACATGAGGTGCACGTGAAAATGGGAAACTACACATTTAGACTTTCTTGTTACCACATCACAGCTGCAGGTTATAAAAGTGACTACAGTAGTGTGTTGTGGTTATAAAATGCCCTGGTTACTTTATAATGAGCCCTGGCAGAAACATTGTCAAATGGCAGTAAAAAAGTTTATCTGGAATACGCTTCCCTTTGAGCTGGCTGCACTGCAGAATGCTGCACTGCTAGCTTCACATACTGCTCGTCAGCCAGGAGGAGATGTTTCAAAGAGAAGGTGCGTGCAGGACTGAGCCACCTTTACGGGAAAGAGGGCTTTTTAGTATGAGCATTATCCAGATAAAGATTTATGTCACTTTTGTTCCATTTAGGGGTAGTACAGTCTTGGCATGAATCATTTCGAGGGAAAAGGATAGTTTTATCATATACAAATAGTAGATTTAATATATTGCAAAACCATTAGATCAAGCAGTTTTTACGATTTAATTGGATGTGATGTTCTAGTCTGACAGGGGAATATAGTTAAAGCAGCTACTCAAAATTCCATGTGTCTGCCTGATAGTCGCAAAGGGGTAAAAACAAAAAGAAAAGGAAAAAAAACCCCAGTGCAGACTCATGCTTGATTTTGCTAGAGCTTCACCTGCACTTCACTGTTGAAGCACTGTTGAAAGCTTTCATTATGGGACCAATTTTTTTGAAATGAAATAAATTGTATTGAGTTCTGACTCTGATTACATAGATGTGTCAGACTTGATGCTTCTTTTGTAATTTTCTCCAGTCCCTCTTCTGTGAATCTGTTCTTGATACTCACATTTAGACATAATATTTGATTACTTTCTTTTGCAGCTGTACACAACCTTCTGTTTTTCTTTTACTACAAGAGTACTACCCTGGTATTGATCTAATTGTCTCTATGCCCGTATCAGGCATGTTTTGCACACATTACAGAGACAAAGTGGCATCACCTAGCCTGGCTTCTTTGGGTCCTTGGACCTAGGTCAGTGTTCAGAGCATGGAAATATTCAGGAAACTGGAAACATTATGGCCTAGTTTTTGGCCTTGCACTTCAAACTTCTAAAGAGCTTGTTAGGGTTATAATTGTCCTTCAGATGATAACAGCCTGACAGTGGACTGTGTCCCTGGAAATTTAATCTATGGCCAACTTCTCTGCAGTGTCATTTTGGACTTGTCTGCCTTGTTTACACCTGGGCAGATGTTTCCTGCCGTCTGGTCACAGCAGGGAACCTGTGTGCTGGAGCTGGGGATGGGGCAGGGGATGTCCCTGCAGGGGACACCTCCACAGTCTGAGGATGTCAGGTCGCCTCTGTCTCTTCCTGCCCTCTCACTCAGCATTTGGCCACCTTAACTGGGAACAACTCCTGCTGACACTGCTTGTTGTGGCCCTCCCAACCTCCTCTGTGTGTGTGGATGCTGCCAGCCAAAACACAGTGTGTCTAGCTCTGCTTCCAAGACCTCAGAATGGGCACTGGGACCCAATACCAAAACCCTTCCATCCACGATGAAGGGCACTGAGACATCAGTTGGTCATCCCTGTGTATGCAAAATTCCTGGTCTTTTCAAGTGTTCTTGCAGTGCTCTTCCTCGTATCAGTTTTCATGTGGCGTTGGAGAGAGTAGAAGGAAGGGGTCCTCTAGAGCAGTTTTGGATGTCCTTTGAGGATTAGCTGGTTTCCAGAGGGTTAATGGCTTTTGTCCGGCAGACCTTTTATTAGAAAATTAAAACCTGACAATCTCTGGATACAGAGGCCTATGACACTTTAAGCATTTAGTGCAGTCAGTAAAAGTTTATAGTGATGAGATCATAGTTTCTGTGTTTGATCATGAGTGATTTATGAAAATTTAATAAATGGGGAAGCACAGTCCCCTCTCAACTGCAGACTGGCGTCCTTAACAAAGTTGTGCAAAGTTGCTTCCATTCCTCTAGAGAATTATATTTTCCACTTGAAATCACCAGAAGAGCTCGGGTTGAGGTGAGGGAGGTGCAAAAAGTAATTCCTGCATTTAGTTTAAAAAGAAAGCCCCTTCAGCAGCTGTAAACTACACAAGCTGAAATCACAGTGACAAACCAGAGTGTCCAGGAGGGTCCCACTACTTGTCTTTAGTTTTCCTGCCTCAGGGCAGGTGACTCTGCAGGGCCTGGCAAACTTCCTCATACCTGAGCCCTCCTCATCAGCTGAGCCATGTAGCTGTCTCAGGGAGAGCTGAACATGTTTATGCTGGAAAATCCCATCATTTGGATAGTGCAGGCAGTTCTTAAAATGAATCCTAGATGTGGAAGAACTGTTTTTGTGCTTTTACAGCTTTTCACAATGCAGCAAAACTGGTATTACCTCTATGTTTAAAAATACTAATTGGGTAATTGAAGATTTCAGTGCAGAATACAACCTGTATCTTTTTCATAGTCTTCTGGTGATTTTTGTCTTGTGTGTCTTACTTTGTTTATTCCCCCCTTACAAGAATCAATCCCCTCTCCTTGGCTTCCCCTCATCCTCCTTTCATGCATGCACAGAATTGAGATTAAAACTTCCAAATTTACCCAGAAATTACAGTTTTACCTTTTCAGGTATCTAATATGGGAATGGCAATTTACAGACATCCAACTTAGATATGGTGGTCTGAAAAGTATGTTAACCCTCAGATATGAGAAATAGCAGTTTTGATTTGGACATATCAAGTTAAATGCCTGATATGTCCACAATAATACGCCTCTAAGAAATATAGGCTTCTGTGTTCTCATAGAAACAAAAAAGCGGTGAGAAAGGAATGTGTGTTATACATTGCTTATTTTTGTGAAGAGTGAATAGTTTTTACAGGAATTGATGTGTTAAATTCCAGTCAGTTCTTTTAAATTGGTTACATTTTACTGTAAAATTCACTGAAGTTTCATGCTAACTCTACAGATTTCATATTTAGGTTTGGATTATCCCATCATTTAGATTATGCATTAGTTAAAGTACATTTGGTTAGAAACATGTTGCTGCTTCTGCTTGCTTTTTTTTCCAGAGTTTTGGTTAAATGTGAATTTTCTTTTCAAAATCCTATTGTGTAATATAGCCCCTGTTGAAAATGAATGGAAAAATAAGGCTCGGGAATTCATCTTGGCTCTGCAATTTTTAATCTGAGACAACAGCTCATGTGACAGGTTGTCTTCGTGGCAGAATGTATGTGAGTATTCAAACACTAATGTTAGCTTGCCGCTGGTTGTTGGTCAGGTTTCCTTCTCTTGCTGGCTGTTGTGCCCCTGGCTGCGGTGCATGGCAGCCCCCTGATTAGCCAGTGTGTAAACCGTTTGTACTGGCTGCAGAGTTTCTGATGTAGATTTCTTAGTCTGTAAACTGGTAAATCCTTAGTGCTTTGTGTCAGTTCACGTAACTCAGAAGTTCAGATGTCACACTGGATTTTTCCCAGTCTGCATGTCTTTCCCCATGCCATATACTTTCTGTGACTGGTACAGGTCAAGACCGCACATTTGTTCCTTTGGTTCATTAATGATCCTGCTTTATTGACCACCACCAGGTCCTCATTACTCCATCACTTAGCTTTAAGCAATTAAACACATGAATGGATCTGATGCTTTTCCAAACATCTCTATTCCTGTCTGTCGTTGACAGTTGATCATGGATGGGATAGGCAGATTCTCTTTTTCAAGCATGTGTTCCTGCCATACCATTTCTTTGTGCCAGTCTTGATCTCTAGCTGGGCTTGATCTCTGCCTTTCTGCCTGCATTGCTAAGAAATCTCATGAGACTTCTGTATTACAAAGTGAATGGTTTGCAGAGGGTTATTCAAAGTTTCCAGTGAGGCTTGTAGGGTGAGTAGCTTTGCTAGGATTAAGTTAATATGCATGCATCTTCTTCAGTGTTTCAGACTCAGATCTCTTAGGTGAGCTCTACAGAAACACCTTTCTGTGTAGCAGTCTATGGTAAAGCTTTAGTCAGACGCTCCATAATACTGATTATAATATTAATCTTTAAAGAGCAGACCTTCAAAAGAGCTGGGTGCACTTTCTTCTTGTTGACTTTGGTGGGAACTGGGAATTCAGTATTCAACCTATGGAAATGAGTCCAGATGAAACGCCAGACGGTCTTTCGTGAACCAGTTGAGCACTACTTGGTTGCAGTTTTCTTTTACTTGGTACCTAATAACCATGTTGCCTCAGTTCTCATGAGAAAAACTCTGTTTGGTTTGTCATTGTATGAGAAAATTGAGGGTGTGGATGTAACTGGGAACACCCTATTACCATGTCTGCATATCTGTAGTTGTAAAATATGATGTATAGCTGCACAAAATTTAAAATTTGGTAGCATCCCGGGAAGTACTTAATTGCGCTTCTGCTTCATTACAAGGCTGTCTCCTTTTCTGGAATTTATTTTAGCTAATTAGTTGGAAATGTCAAAGTAGTATTTCAGATGACAGAAATATCATATATTATCATACATGAAGCAATTAACTATTTTGACAAATATTTATTGTGGTGTCATCTTTAATTAAATTTAAAGTACTCCGAGACATAGAGCAGGTTCTTCTGAAAGGGAGGCCTTCTCAGTACTGTCATAGAGCATTTGACTGATGTGGCTTAATTGAACTTGGTACTGAAAGAGTTGGTGGCCTAAAATACAAAGATATCAACATGACAAAATTTCACAATACAGATGTCTGATATTTTGGCAAAATCCCAAAACGATCACACCCCTCCAAACTCTGTCTCAAATATTACAGAAACATTATGCTGGAGAAGATATATCTCCAGTCGCTCCTGTTCTTCAACTGAAATGGTTTTCAGGAGAAAAAATTTGCTGTGCACATGTGCTGCTACGATAAATAATGCTGAAAAGCAGGGTTGTATATATGTCTTAAAAAAATAATTTTTAAAGTTTATTTTTTATTTAGTTCTTAGTGTTATTCATGTGGAAATATGTTACAAATGTGACCGTTTGGTTAGTTCCTCTTAAACAGATAGGTCTTGTAGATGATGTGCCACTGAGAAATAATTCCTGACCATTATAACTGAACCAGATAAACAGTTCTGCCAGCTGACAAATAACACTGTAAAAACAAAAGGGTTCTGCTTATCCTTTTCCATTTTTTTTCATGCCTGTCAAACTATTTAAGTGTACATTATCTATCACAAAGGGTCTCTGTGTTTTTCTGCACATCTGCCGTAGTCATAGTTTTTACCTTCTCTGTTGCAGGACCTACAGAGGTACCTTTGCCCAGCTGTATCGCTCCACAGCTGCTGCTGATCTTCTCCTTCATTCTTGCAAAGACACTCTTTGGAAGTGCTGCATGAGATTCTCCCTGTCATGGCCATTCAGCAAGCATATTAACTTGTACTTTTTTTTTTTTTTTTTTTTTCAGGCAGAAACAGCACCAGAAAGTGGCCGAGATGGTTCCAATATTCAGATGAGCTCAGGGCAGAACAACTCCAACCCTGTGGGAGCAGGTGGCTCAGCAGCCTCCCAGAGCTTGGTGACTCCAGCTGGGGTCTCGTCAGGTACCTCAGCTGCAGCTTCATTCTTCATAAGGTAGTTTTCCACCTTTCTGGTTTCTGCAACTACTCACTGGTCTTCAAAGGGTTGTGAAATGCTGTTGAGTCTTTACCTTGGGTAGAAGGAGCAGTGTGTGGTGCTGGTTGCTGAGAGGTGGAGTTGGTCAGATGGTCGTGACTGTGGCTTTACAATGCCACTGATAAGCCGGGAAGTGATGATGGTACCCTGTTTCTCTCTGTGGAGACTTGAGCAGGAACGTCTATTGACCAAAATCCAAGAAAATGTGTGTTGGTCTTTGTCTAGTTCTTAACTGCCATTTCCACCTGTAGCAAGTCTTATTCTATAGGTTGCCTTGGAGCAGAAGCTGAAACAAGGTTTTTTCATTCAGATCTAAATAGAAAAAAAGTTAGATTTTTATTCAGTAGCATGGCCTATATATGCAAATATTTTTTTTCAATAGTGGGTAGCAACAGTTAAAACAGTTTAAAATGCTCTTTTTTTTTAGCAATAGCCCAGAATAGTATTTTTTTTCCCCATTCTTGAGTCTTAGAACAAAAATGATACGTTAGCTTTGTTTATGAAATGTTTGTTGTAATTAGCAATGTTGATTAAATGCAATACGCTGTCAAGCAGATGGTATTTAAAACAACAAAATTCAGGGCTTTGTAGTTGCATTCCAAACTCCTATTTTAATTCAGAACTGAATGTGTTTTGAGACAATATTGAAAAATGTATGTCTGTGAATGGTATTGAAGTCAAATTTATTCACAGAGTGAGGATCCTTCTTATCGTGTAATCATAGTGGTAATTGCATTGTTTCCTTTGCCTTGATTTTTAAAATGTTTTGCATCATTAAATAAATCATGTTTCCTATGAGTTACAATCTGACCTCAGGAGGAGTTCAGCTTCCAAAGTCCTGTTTTTTGGAAGAACGTAGTACATGAGTCTTAAGCATTACATGCCCACATATCACAGTCTGTCTGTATACAGGAGGTTGGGAGATAACTGCCCCAAGAGTGGTGTGTGTAAGTTAATGTTCTGTCACTGTGCTAAATGCAGCAGGTTTAAAGTCAACACAGAGGAATGGTTGCCTACAAAGGATGGTTTGTTTCATTTTAAAACAGTTGTCTGAATCAGTGGGAGTGGAGAGGAAAGGTAAGGGGAAAATCTCAGACATCTCTTTTCTTGGTTAGTTACCTAAATAAGGACAGATGGATCCTCTCCAAAGTACCTTGACTGGACAGCAGCATAGCTTTCATTACTGTATGTCATAGTGTGGGTATGAGCAGTATGATTTGGCTTATTTGTATTTATTTCGGTATGAACCTGTGTGTCATAAGGAAATGTAAAGACTGTCACTTTCACTGGGGAATCCAGAAAATAAAATACCCTTTTTGAAACTGAGAGAAAGAAATCTGTGCCTAGTAATCTGTAATAATACCCAAAATCTTTTCTCCCAATGATGCTTCTGTCACTGGTCAGGAAGACTCAGTTCTCAGTTTATTTTAAAGAGACAGATCCTTACTAATGATTGTCATTGGCTTGATTCAAAGATTTTTGAAGTCAGCAGCAAGACTACAAATGACATCGTTACACATTGGATCAGGACCTAATTGCTTCTCATGAATCCGTCTTTGCCTTGAGTGAATCAGAGTTTTATAGCTTTAGCAGCTCTGTACTAGCTAAAACGTTTTAAAACCCATTAGTAGGTTTCTTATTCCCTACCCATCTTTCCTCTGTTCAAAATTGATTCTCTTCAATTTCTTAACCAAAGAACAGGGCTGGCTGAATTTATTTTTTTTTTTCCCAACAAAGCACTTCTATTTCTCTTGTTGTGGTTGTTAGAGAGACTGAAGTAAGAAATGAGGGTTTTTTTCCTTTAGCTAGTTACCAGTTATCCGAATTAGTTTGTAGCATTTTCATGACCTTTCATCACACTGCTGATGAATGCATTTCAACATTAATTCCTCAGTATTCCAGAGCCCATCTAAGAATCTTGGGTTCCCTAAAAGCAAGCATTGAAGAAACAAGTTCAGTTACAACGGTGATTAAAACACAAAAATGTCACAAAGGCTGGGGCAGAGAGATCTATTACTGATCCCAAGCAGCCAAAAATACATTGAGCATATCCTCAGGTGGATACCATTGCATAGCCCTGGCCAGGCTGCTCCACCACCATTGGCATTAACCTCTCCCACTGCTTCTTGTTTTCTGACTTCTCCTGCTGTTGGGACCTTTTAGGTTGAAGTTTCCATGCTGGGTCTCCCTCCTGCCCTCAAGCTGTGCAATGCTCAGCAGAGGAAGGGGAGGAAATCTTACAGGATGGGTGAGACATATGCTGGCAGAAACAGAGGTGGACATGGCTTATCCAGAGACCACAAGTATTGGGATATCAGTGGTTTTGACTGTTTTTATTGAGTACTGATGGGATATCAGGCTTTGCTTAAGCCTTTCCAGTCCTGTCTCCTCTTTCTGTTTGCACCATCCAACGTCAAGCATGTTGAGGAAGGAGGTTATCCGTGCTGTGAATCCTTTGCAGCAACATCTACTTCTCTGTCCTTTGTCTCTTTGTTCAGCTAATCCTCTCCAAACATGCACGTGGAGATGAAAGAGAAGTCATGGCACTAGTGGTATGGTGTAGTTTCTATTAACTGTATTTGATGATTCTTTCCTTAGGATATTTCACTTCTCAGACGCTTAAATCCTGAACTTCATAGCAGGGCCAGTGTATTACTTGTGTTATGCAGAGCCTGGGACATTTTGTTCCTTGTACTCTACTGGAATAAATGCAATTAATATATTGATAATCACACACATAAATAAGAATTTTTTCAAATCATCGCCCTCTCTTTGACCAAAATCTACTGAGTATCTCCCATCTTTTTACAAGAGCTCTTTTGTAAAAGAGGCTGTGGTTGGGACTTTTGCTTGGGGAAAGAGCTGTTTTGTCACAGAAATAAAGTAGCTAGGCAAAAATATATGTGTATGTTAACATTCAGTGTGTTGGGGTGCAGGGTTAGTGACTTTGGAAGACAAAGCCTTCATAGGATGCTTGTGGATACTGCATCTGTGATTTTCTTAGCAGCAACAACACTAGATACAGACTTTTCTTCACATGAATGAAGGATTCCAGTTGTGTTTTTCATGAAATGCCATTAACCGTGTTTTTATAGGTCCTAGCACAATTAGCTTTTGGGCTGTGTCATGGTTTCCTGGCAGCAAATAGATGTCTTCTCACATTAAAACTAGAGTTTCTGTTGGGTGAAATAACACTTTTTGACTCTTGCTTGTGAGCTGTCTTGCCTGGGAAGGGAGGAGGTCTGTGAAGGTTTTGTTAGCTGTTTGGTTTGGTTTTTACTCCATTTTGTTTCTCAGAGAGAGTCATAGCTTTGTGTTTGTAAGGTCACAGACTGAAAAGACAGTACAGAGAGTTTGTGTCCTCACCTGGAAAAGAATAACTAAGAGCTGCAGCAAAGTGTTTACCTGGTGATAAGAGATACCCGTGGTTAAAATAAGTATTTTTAAGATAGTCTTCACAGTGAATGCATTGATTTTGTTAAGCATATGTGCAGCCCAAATCTACATATTCATCCAAGGTTCTTTCTCGTTTGAATGTCATAGTTAATTTCTTAAAGCTTAATTGTGCTCTTCTTTTCACACACACACACACAAATTCATTACCTAGAAATGCAGAGTGTCTAGAATGGAAGTGCTAAGTATTCAAAATCAAAGACAAATATTAGAACCAGCAGACAGAAGCATATTAAGAAATTAAATCAGCTTTAAGCTTTTCTTTTCTCACTCTGATCTGTCACAGAAGGAGGAAAGCTTTGATTAACAACTGATTGTGTCACACAAGCAAATTGCCAGACATTACTCAGTGGTCATGTTACCAAAGGACCAGAGGATTTAGCAGAAAATGCAGCTTCTTGCTAGCTTACTGACAGTATAAGAAAGCCAGAGCAAAAAGCCCAGCTCATGAGCATGGATGGCTCTGAAGAGGTTCCCAGTTTACCTTTAAAATGCAGGAGGAGAAATTTGATCTTGCATTCTTCAGATTGAAGAAAAATGCAGTTGGGCTTTGTCCCTTGGTGTGGCATGAGCCATGCTTCGCTTAGTGCTCTATACTTTATACCTGTTTCCAGGTTTTGTTTGTGTGTGTGGGTTTTTTCTGGTTTTTTTTTTTTTTTCGTTGTATAAAGAATGTGAATAAACTTTATATTACTAAGTGAAAATACATGAGGTAGTTGTAGGAACCTTCTGTGGGCAATGCTAAGTAAATATTGGCATATTGTGGTATAAAGCTGTAACAACCTGTTGGGTTTTTTGTCACCTGGACACCTGGGGAAGAGAGGAAATGGTGTTTCCAAGAACAGGCAGGAGAAGGGCAGTGAGGAGGAAGAGAATGGTCATGCATTTGGGAAGAGATTAATGGACTATCTGCCAAATGAGAAAATAGCACTCCCTTGGGAGGAGAATCAAGGCCCCTGCCTGTGCTGCTGGGTGGGGTGCTGGTGTTTCAGTGGAGCATTGGTGTCTGGCCTCAGTGCACAAGGGTGAACTAGAAGGAAGGACTGAGCAGTGACAGAGCAGCTAGGAGGAATTAAAGCTGTTTAAGAAGAAAATACGTATAACAGCAAGTAATCCGTAGTAATGTTGAGCAGAAGACAAACTGTGTTAAGTCCTCCTTCTTAAATTTTAATCTTGTTTGATGTTGGGTTATTTATACATCTTTTCAAACTGGTTTGGTCACAAGGTTGCAGTTGCTACTGTGGGACTGCTGCCTTTGAAGCAGGGAGATAGCTATGTAGTTGGAGCTACTTTTTCTTGCATCCACCTGCTTTTGTTGGATGAATTGTCTTTCAAACGTAGCCCTCACTATACACTCACTAGTTTTCAAGTTTCTAAATTATCTGCAGTGTTGCTGGGCTTTGATAGATTAAAACTATCTAAGTTAATAAATCTGGAGAATCACAGTGGTTAATCACAGCATTATCTTTCTACTCTTGTCATACTCCTGCATGTTTGGGAAAGCGGTGTCAATTTAGGCATGATGTAAAACATTACACAATAGGCTTTTTCCAAGTAGCTTTTCTTAATAAGATATAACATACAATCTCTGACTAACATAATTGAACATCTGAAGAGTTAAAATAAGCATGGTTGTCTTTTTCTAGATTCAGGATATTCCATCATATTTTAATGCCTATGAGTTGTGGATTAAAGAATCTAATTTTTTGCTAATGAGCAGTAATGGTACATATAAACTAAGGGTCACTATCCTATTACAGGCACCTGATGGTTCACTGATAAGCATTTGGTCATTAGATTGACCATAAAATATAGTCAATAATTGAGGTTACTCATAGAGCAGACACCTTATCAGCTTTAGGCATGGTGGGACAGCTTGTCAGTACTCTGTGTACTGATTGTGCTGTGACTGAGCATATGATTAGGGTATTGAAACAGTCTGTATCTAATGAAACTGCAGGAAAGGCATAGCAATATTAGCACAACCACTAAATGACTAATGTGTTTTTGTTCCAAGCCTCAGACACTTCAATTAGTTCCAATAAACTCTGATCTAGTGTAGTAGTAGGCAGAGAATTCAGATATTTTGTGTACAAGCTTTCATTATGCTAGTCAAAATTTGTAACATTTTGGGGACAGATGAAATCTGTGTGGCTTTGAATGAAAAATGATGGAAATAATGAAGGCTGTCATTAGCATTTTTGCTTCATGTTTTTCCAGGTTTTTTTTTTTTTGCATGTTCTGGGTTCAAAATACTTTGAGACAATGCCTTGAGCCTGATTTAAAAGATAAAGCTGACAGCAGCAAATGAGATGTCTACATATTTTACTTTAAGGTCCATTCATGTAGGCTTGTGCATATAGAGCTAAACTTAGTATGTGTTCATAGCATTTTGTACCATATGGAACATTAGTCAAATAGTCTAGTTCTTGAAGGCTTTTGTAGAGGTACTGATTTTACTGTGCTTCAAACTGTTGCTGAGAAAATAACCTCAGAATCTATTCTTCTATGATGGTTTTTTTTTCCATGAGGATGTCTTAAATTTCATAAATTATTTAATATAGTGAAAGATGCAAAATGTCTTTTGTCTTTCTGAACTGCTGTTCAGTCTTCTGTGATGCGACCTTGGAAAGTAACCATAGAAACATGTTAAAAGCATCAACTGAAAATCAGTAGTTCGGTTTGACAGTGATGCAAATTCTGTGAAAGAAGATTATGATGTATTAGGAACACTTGAGGCATATATTACTGCTAACCTGTTAAACCTTATTATTCCATGACTATCAGTACTTCCAGAATTTAATGCAGGGGGAAAAAAGCACAGAAAAATGAAACATAATTTTTTTTTTTTTAAGTTGCCATGTTTAAGTTGTTCTATCTAAATCACTTCAGCCTATCATTCTCCCCTGTTAAAAGCGAGAATTATATTTCTGCTAAGCTCATAATGTAGTTCACCAGTTCTCTGTATTGAACAACTGTAAACTTTTGCCCTGTACCCTGCTGGGATGCATTGGTATCTTGGCTTTGTGCAGAGCTGGCACGATTTAAATCTCTTTGACAGGTAAAGTGGATAACTGGGTTATGAATAAGTAGTAGTTCACCAAAAGGTGAAGAAAATGTGTGGCTCATTGGATCCTGAGTTAAACCTTTTTGTGCTGACTTGGGGTAGTTAAGCTAGTCAGTGAGGTTGAAACAGAGGTTCTTGCTATAGTTACAGGGAACTGTAGTAAATTCGTGATGAATGATGGGTCAAGGGAAGAAGTGGGTTCACCTGTCAAAGCTTTCTCATTAAACATAACCCACACCCAAGAAATGCTGTGTTGAGGTGATGTGGGAAAATAAAATTTGATTTATTTACCTAGGACAGTGGGGTACCAGCTCTTCCCAATTAAGCCTGCCTTGCTGGCGGAGATACCCATGTGTGGTATGTCCCTACTTTGCAGTGTCATCGTAGTATCATTTCAGCTACGGGGCTCTTCAGAGACATGATGGCTCCCTGGCATTAATGCAGCTCAACAACTGCTCAGTGCATCAAATCTTCTTAATTTAATACCCTCCTGTGACTCACTTTTTCTTGCTACCATTTGGTCACTGTTTGAAGGTGATGGCTGAGCAATCTGTGGCTTGGGGTAGAGCTACAAATGAGCACATGAAGTGGAGCATCTAGCTGTTTTAGGGGTGGACAGATATACAATTAGCTTTTTCCCCTTAATGAATCCCTCTTCTGACTCTGGCAGTGTCGTCCCTGCTGCATGGTGCTGGGGAGGGAGGATGCCTTGCAGATGTGCAAATGGACGTGGAGCAGGTGTCACCATAGGGCTTGCCTCATCTTGCCAGTGCTATGCTGTGGCTTCTGGAATGCGGTTGCTGGTTGCCCCTGGAGAGTGAATGTGACCTGCGCATAGCATCAAAATATGCAGGGACAGGAGATGGGGCAGGGTGTGCAGCATTGTGCAGTATCTTATATCATTTTAGGGCAGCTTAAGCTTTCCTAGTTGCTGTGGCAGCATAATACTGCCTATAATTAAGGACAAAAAAAACCCCAGCGTATGCTTTAGGTATATCACATTTTGTGTTAGCCCATAAGGAGGATAAATTAGAAGATAAGCTTGAATTTAGCAAGCTTTGTTCTTGGAAACAGAAATTACTCTCATGACAGCTTGTTTAAGAGCAGAACATCTTTAAACTGGTATCATCGCTAGTACCGCGTCATACATATACACAGTGCTTTATCAGCAGCATATGGTAAGCCAGGCTGTCTGCTATGATGAGCTCATCCATGATGGCTGTGAGACTGATGGGGCAAGCAGAGAGGAGACACAGAGCTGCAGTTTAGCAAAGGGAGGAGGTAAGGAAATTGCAGTAGCTGAGAGGAGAGGGAAGGCAGAGTTTTGGACATCAGCACTGCTGAGTTAGAGCACTACTAAAAGCATGAAAAATGTCACAATGGCCAATATATCTGCGATCAGAATGTGGCTATTAGAGGAGGGAAGCATTGCATGTTCAGCCAAGTTGGAGAGCCCATGGTGAGGATTTGAGAGAGCCTGAAAGGGAATTGTCTGAGAAGGAGAGGATGGTGGCAGACCAGCAGCACAGGGCATCTAGGTGTCTTTGCCTTGGAAGACAATGTTCCCCTGTACAGAGGGTTAAGGATCATGGTATGAACCAAGGAGAGATCATGTAAGGCATCAATGTCAGGAAGATGTTTGGAAGAAGCAGCCTCACCTGGAGAGCACAGTCCACAGGGGTTGTGTGGAAGCAAGTTGGACTATGCTGGAGGTGGCAAAATGAAGGGAACCTGGTGCCAACCAGAATGGCAGGAAATATGGAAAGTAGGAGACAGTGAAAGAAGAGAAAAAGAAACCAGATCTAGTGATGTGGGGACCTTCTGGTGAGGTCAGAATTTTGGAGAGTTTGTTCTAGGTCTTTACTCCAGCTTCATCACAAAAGCAGAATTGGGACACAACAAAATACTTGCAGTGTGTCCTACTGACTGGATGTCTTAAAGATCTTTGTCATGAGGCCACTTCTGGGGAGAGCTGATTTTTGTGAGCCCTGAGTACCTTGATGGATGATAATACAGGAGGATCTTGAGTACCAGAGGCAGCCTCCCCAGGAGACATAGCAGCTTTTTGAGTGATTCAGGGCAGACTGCTGTTGCAGCAGTTGGGTCTTAGATTAGCTCTCTATTCTGAGACACTCATGATGTTGAGGAGGGAGAGCAAAGCAGACTAATGTAAAACAAATGTGCTCACAGATATGTTAGAGGGGAGGATCTGTACCTTCAAAGCCACCCAAGTTTGAATTTATTGGTGGAGGTAAATGGTGGTAAGTGGAAGGAATGTTCAACTAGAGAAAATTCTGAAGTATTCACAGATAACCTTGACTGGAATTGTGAAGATATTCCTTCTTTCTTTGTCTTCTCTCTGGTCTTCTGCCTTTGTGAGCTTATTATTTTCTCCCTTAATTTAAGGATTTTTCATATTTTCTATATATTCTTGTTTATTCGTAGCTGAACACACCTGATTATTCTGTTTTCCTGAATAGTTGGAATCTCACTGTTGTCTAGCTACCAAAGTCTCCTTTTCCTTTGTCTTCTTCCCTTCTTTCTGCCCTACCTAGCTTGTCAAGAGGATCACTTCTTCCATCTCACCCTCCACCCCCATCCCTGCCAAGTCTGCCTGCTTTTTTGGCTCCTGGACTCCTGAACACTAGTACTTGCTAACTCTGTTATTTGGGGCTCCTCAGCTCAGTGGCAGTTGCAGCTGCCCTGGTGGTTTTGCTGCAGTGGGAATGGAGCATTCCATAGGTAAAATGATAATGGTGACTTTCTTGTGGGGATGTAATTTGACAGTTTGCACCTGTTTTGCAACTTTATTAGCAACTATCAGACTCTTCCAATAACATATTTAACCATTTTAATACTTTGTTAAGACAGACTTAGCAGGTGAAATAGTAAAATCAGACTGATAGTAAATTTAATATTTCATTCTCATGGCTGACTTGCAGTCATTCTAGCACTCAGTTTACAGTGTGCAGGATGTGGTTTCCAGGGCAGATGGACTTCCAAGTGACGCTGTCTCTATTCTGAGTTATACTGCTTTGCTTGCTTGTGCTTGTGGCAAAATAAGACATCCCATAATATAATTAATTACAAAAATGAAATGTCAATCCAAAATAATGCACCAGCACTATAGCTGCAGTGCTTGATTAACTGCAGGATTATTCTGAAGGTACTTTTAAATTCTCTGTGAAATAGCAGGGAATTTTGGCTTTCTAAAACTTCCCTCATCCTTCCTGCCAGAGGGTGGAAGATGTTTCTTTTGGCAGGATGTTTCAATGAGCTTAGCCAGTACTTCACTCGGCATCAGTTAGTGCTGCTTTGCTGGTCCTCGCAGAATGATTCTCTTGGGGTTGCTTTCTTCTTTGTGGGGCTTTTCATGTCCAGCGGTAGAACTCACTTATTAAGCAGCACTGCTCTATGGAGTTTTTACTGGGAGGAAATGACTCAGTGGAAGTTAATCAGCATAAAGTAAATTTAACCTAACTGTTATTAGTGAAGCTACTTGGAGTCCAGAGCAAGCTTCAGAATATTCTTGGATAATGTGGCTTGAGCAGGTCTTCAGAAGTTGCTTATTTCTACTGAAATTTGAAATTACTGTCCTTGGGTCAGAGTAGTCAAATCTCTCCATCTGCGGTGGTGGAAGCATATACATTTCACATTTTGCTTCTAAATGCGATTTTAAATGGTGCTGCAATTTCAGGCTGTTATACCTCGGAGAAGTATCATTTCAGAACTGTTGTCAGTTAAATAAATCACAGGAATGCTGGACTTGAAGAAACCCATGTGTCCCTCCTCTGTTTAAAAATACTCATTTTGTGGGCATACGACTTCTGTACTTGAGTGATTTCCACTGCATCATTTAATGCTGTCAGTGGCCATTTAACTCGCTAACAGTAGGAATGAATAAATGCCCCCCTGAGAAGTTATTTGCTTGGCAGTATAGGTGTCAAGCCTTTGACTAAGTATGTGAAATAAAAACCAGCTGAAGCAGGAATGGATCCTCTGTGGATTTTCTAGATGTGCGCTAAAATGTGGAACTGGGGGAGCTGGAGCTGATGAGAAAGGTATGTCTGTGGGGATGGTGTGTTGAGGCAAAGGAAGGTAACCTGAAAACATAAGCCAACCCAGAGCTTTTATGGTAAAGGAGGTTTTACAGTCACAGATGCTAGCTTGTATTCAGACTGCTCTATGTGATCAGGAATGTGAACATACTGAATTTCCTAATCATTCAGTCCCTCTCTTCCCTGTCTGATATTTGTCTGAAGCTAGTACTTCAGATGAACACTTGTTAGCCAAACCTACATTGTATCTCTCATCCTTTCCACCCACAAGCAGCACAGTGCCTTTTTCTTCCCTGCAGCAGCCTTAACGAGAAAGCTTTTGCTTTTCATACCAGATTGTTTGTGATTAATAGCATGGAATGTAATATGCTTTGTAACACATAATTTATTGCCTGGTAAGTAGTTTTGATACTGGCTTTTTTCTGTATATTGTGAGCTGATATTATAGGGCAAAATTTTAAGTGATCTATTTTGGTAATTACTTTAATAATGAAGGACAAGTTTCTGTTTCATAACTTTATAGCTTTAAAAATGTCTTTATTACTTTTTCTGGATAGCACATGAATGAAACTAGAATTTTATTTTGCTCAGCCTGACTGTTTCATGATTCTATCTTGCTGGCAAATATGTCCAACATTTTTGCCGAAGGAATGTGCTTAGATGGATGTAGTTCTGCCTGCTTTAGCTCAGTTAGTTCATGAAACAGAGTGAGGAAATATTGCTGGCACTCAGGTGTATTTTCAATATGTTGCTATCTATGCAATGTGCAGCCCAGGAACTGACATATTTCTATATTAGGTGTTGACAGTCTTGCTTACATAAAGATTAACCTACACAGGTTTTCAGCAGTTTGTCATATGGTACAATTGTAAACAGCGAGTATGGAAGTACAGCAATATGTTCATCTGCTCTTGCTTTGTTTAACATCATTAGTGAACAAAGCTGGAAATGGTATGTGACAGGCTGTGGTGAGTAGCTGTTATTCTGGTGCATATATCTAAAAAAGCTAGTTCCTGAACCCTGGTCCTGGCTGCTGAAGCAATGTTCTTTGGCAGAAAAGTGTCTTAAATCTACTAGCTGAAAAGAATATGGAGCTGCTGTCACTCATCACAATTTTGTAGCAGCAACCTTAGAAAATGCTGGTTTCAGAGAGCAGAAAAAATGGTTGGAGTGTAACAGTCAGTACTTGTGAAGATCTGCCCTTTGTCTGGGGGAAAAATTATGGAGAAGAGCTGTGAAAATTCATTCTTGGATTCCTGTATGCAAATAGCTTGAATGCTTGTAGATGGGCTTGGTTCATTGCTTCTGTTTAAATAACGTGTAGCTTTGATGAGGAATCAGCTCTTGGGTCTGTACAGTGTGAGGTAGCTCTTCTGATGTCAGGGGTACCCTGCAGGTTTGTTTTATCTTGTCATCTTACAGAGGTCTTTTTGAGTTTATCCCAAAGTGGCTTTGCCTGGTCTTTCTGTATGGTGCCTGAATTCAGGTGTCTTGATTATTGCTCACTGTTGGATGAAGCCTTGATTCTATGCTTTATGAAGATGTGAATAGAGTAGGGATAGAGCAAGAGGGATGGTCAGAAACTTTACCTGTGAGGAAAGATTGGAAGGATTGGGACTTTTTAATTTGTAAATAAGAGGACTTGGGTGTGGTAGTGGTCTTCATGCAGGTAAAAGCTGCTGTGGGAGAAAGAAATAAGTGCCTCTGCATGTATGTTGGGGAGGTTGGAGGAAAATAAGGAACGTGAATTTGCACAAGACAGATTTATGAAAGACATAAGGTATGAATTTTATAACAATAAGACTAATTAAAAACTGGAATTGATTGCCTTGGGAGGCTGTGGGCTTGCTTTCATTGAAGATTTCAAAGAACAAGTTGGACAAATATATATTAGAATGCATTAGGTAAGGTTCATCCTACCATAGCGCATTGGGAAAATGTAGATAACCTTTTAAAATCCCTTCTGGACTTGTCTTCTCTGATCAGCTGTGAGCAGATGATGTTCCTAATATGGCAACATAGCTGATTTTTATTTCTGCCTTGCTGATTTTAATAAGAGATAGTAAGAGAAAATTAAGAGGTCACTTAAAGTGAGAGGCTGAAATTCAAGACTGAATTGCAGGATTATGCTATGTGCAAGAGGCAAAACATGAACTTAATTGCATTTGGAGATGCTTCCTCACATAATATTGGCTTGGTAATATCCCCACAATATTAGATATAGTTTGACATTTTGGAATGTTTCAAAATAATGGTTTTCTATTGAAACTTTATTACCATCACCCATTTTAAAAATGTCATTATTTGAGGCATTGTGATTCAGTTGAACTAATTATTTATTGAGGAAGTCAAACCACTGAAATAAGGAACATTAATTGTTGGTTCTTCCTGGCAGTGCTTTTCAACAGCATTGCTGGGATAGCTAAGTAAACAAAGGTTTGGTGCTGTGCTTGTGTAATG
This sequence comes from Ceryle rudis, assembly GCA_033439905.1. Classification (NCBI taxonomy): domain Eukaryota; kingdom Metazoa; phylum Chordata; class Aves; order Coraciiformes; family Cerylidae; genus Ceryle; species Ceryle rudis. Next base: position 55,754 of record JAAGNO010013193.1, on the reverse strand, counting down.
GTACTGATGTAAGGAAAGCCTTTATATCCTCCTGAAGCTATATCTGCATCACAGGAACCTAGTAAGCTTGTTCTAGGGGGAGGAACAGACCATAACCTCCAAATTTAGCGTATGTTTTATAAGTGACACCTTGGACAAATTTTAATGTAGAAATACAGAGTACCTGTCCTTTTCAAACCTTCATCACAGAATTAGGCATTCCCAGTGTTCTCATTAAAAATGTATCTTTCTGAAGCAGATCTTGTTATTCAAATTAAATGCTGTTAGTGGGAATGGATACATTGTTTACTTTTGTGTGCTTGGAGTTTTGGGTAGCAACTGCACTGTCTAATTGTGCTACCTTGCTAATTTTAGAACTACAAATCAAACAGTAATAGCAATAATAAAAGTAATAATGCCAACTAAATTTATTCTGTGAGTTGCGGAAGGCTTGGTACAGAGTGCTGGAGGGTGTATTGTAGGACATCCGTCTATTTGTTGTCTGTATTGACGAGTAATTAAGGAAACAATAACTGGAACTGCAGATACAATGACAGACTGACTTTCCCACTGCTTCCTTTTGAGCTGGTTTGCAGTGGGAAAGGCTTGGCATACTGGTTGTGTGTTGGAGGAGTGATACCTTGTTGAGCTGGGAAATGGGAAAGTTTGGAAAACTCTTGCTTTAGAGTAGACAGATTCCCAGTCTAAGCCTGCATCCTGAATTTTGTAAGCTTTGCAGGGGGCTCAGAATCAGGATAAAAATTGCTCCTGTGATTTCTGTCAAGGTCCAACCAAAACTCTTGAGGAAGAGTACTCTTAAGTAAACTCCAAAGTTCAGGACATTTAAGGCTTGAACTGTACACTTCCTTGGCCTTGACCCTTTCAGTGAAGCCCTTAAGCATTCTCACAATATGAATAATGACAATGATCTCTGGAAGATAAGGCTGGCTAATAACACTAAAACTGTTAATATATATAATAAGACATGCTGAAATGAATGTGCAGCACTTTTGTTTTATTATTTTTGTCAGTGGAGCTTAATAATGGGAATCAGGTGTCCCAGTTCTATTTCTGACTTGTGGTGGTTTGTCTGTAAACCCACCGTGTCAATCAAATCCTCTGTATCTATCTCGGTGCATTTGTAGTATGCTTCTCGGAGTAGACTTCATATCACTCTTCCTTCTGAAGCTTAATAAATTCCACAAAGCAAAAATGTTATACTTTTACATAGTTAGAAAAGTTTCATATCTAGTTTTCTTTTTCATGGAGAAATTATGCCCAGAAAGAGCACTGTTCTTTAGGGATTTAAATTGTGCTGGTTACTTTTGCAGCTATAATGTGCAGAACGTGTGCAGTGAGTGTAAGCTGCTTGCTGTACACCAGAATATCTGAAATGTCACATTAACTACATAGGCAGAATTTAAAGTAAAAAATGATAGGTTTCTTTTAATAGGCAAGCTTTGTAGCTACTGTTTGGGCACAGTCTTATTCTCTTAATGCTGAGCATTATGTAATTGATCTGGACATGGTTTTCCTCACTGGCCTCATCCATGCGTGGCAGAAAACCTAGTAATCTGTAAATTGTGTAGGGGAAAGAGCAGGTTAGAGATTGTCCCTTGTCATTTGATATTTCAGTGCCCCTGCATGTGCCATATATTAGTTTTATTTTCTACTGTGACACCTAGCTATAAGAAAAGAAGTCTCAAAAGTATCTTTAAAGACACCTTCTAGTAAAGATGGAAAGAGTTAAGCAAAATGCAGACAGTAGATCTTGCAGCCAGAGGTAAAAATAATATACACGTGTCTCTCTCATGCTTTAATTGGAAGAGAGGCATAAGAGTGCGGAGCTTAGTTTGCCTTGCAAGAATGTTTTTTAGAACAGTGCTTGGTGGGAGTTGAATGGGGACAGTGGAGGTAGGTGGAAAATGTACATCTGTGACAAAGCTTGACAAAATGCTTGTAAAATGCCCAGAAAAACAAATGACGATAACACTTAAATTTTGCATAGTATTCCCTACAGGTCATAATCTTTCCTGTGGGGAAACAGAAGTTGATATTGGAGAAGGTCAGACAGCCCCCTGTGGTGCTGAAGATGGATGTGAGGCCCTCCTGTGCAAGATTAAATTTAAGAAAAAGAAACAAATCAGGAAATAGGCCTGGCATCCAGTTAGTCTCCTACAGAAAGTGATCTGGTATAAGCCTGAGTTCTGTCCGTCTTGTGCTAGGCAAAAATGGTGCAGTTTATGAGGGCTTCCCTATCTTCATGGGACAAATTTCTCCTGAGAAAAGGAATGCTGCAGAAAAAAAGAACTGGAAACTTAGGTGTAAATTCAGTACTAGATTGTTGGAAGGACTGCAGAAAATCCAGCACTCTGGAGTGTCTCAGAAGTGGCTTCCTGTAAATACATACTCTCATGAATTTTACTGTAGTAAGGAGATTTGTGAGGTTGAATCCTGATTAATTTAGTTGGGCCCATGTCCAAACCAGCTTGGCCTATATCTTGGCTTAATGAGTACTTGGCTGGGATACTACAGAATCATTAAGGTTGGAAATGAACTTCAAGATCAAGTCCAACCATCTACTAAATATTATTAGGACCACTAAACCACGTCCTGAAGTGCCACATCTAGGCGTTTTTTAAACGCCTCCAGGGATAAAAATTCCACCCCCTCCCTGGGCATCCTGTTCCAATGCTTTGCCACTACTATCCAACCTAAACCTCCCCTGGTGCAGCTTAAGGCTGTTTCTTCTTGTCTCCTATCACTAGTCACCTGGGAGAAGAGGCCAACACCCACCTCACTACAGCCTCCTTCCAGGTAGTTGTAGAGAGTGATAAGGTCTCCTCTCAGCCTCCTCGTCTCCAGACTAAACAACCCCAGGTCCCTCAGCCGCTTCTCATAAGACATTTTCTCCAGACCCTGTAGCAGCTTTGTCACCCTTCTCTGACCTCGCTCCAGCACCTCAATGTCTTTTTTTGTTAAACTGTGGCACTGAAAACTGACCACAGTACTCAAGCTGCAGTCTCACCAGTGCTGATTACAGGGGCATAATCACTTCTCTACTCTTCTTGCTGGCCACACATTTCTGATACAGGCCAGGATGCCATTGGCCTTCTTAGACACCTGGACACACTGCTGCATCATGTTCAGCTGGTCGTCCATCAACACCCCAAGGTTGTTTCCTGCCAAGCAACTTTCCAGCCACTCCTCCCAAGCCTGTAGTGTTGCGTTGGGGTTGTTGTGACCCAAGTGCAGGACCCAGCATTTGGCCTTGTTCAACCTCAGCCCTCAATCCAACCTGTCTAGATCTCTCTGCAGAGCCTTCCTGCCCTTGAGCAGACCGACACTCCCACTCAATTTGGTATTGTCTGCAAACTTGCTGAGGGTGCACTCAATCCCCTCATCCAGATCATCAATAAAGATATTAAACAAGACTGTCCCCAAAACTGAGCCTGGGGACACCACTGGTGACCCGCTGCCAACTGGGTTTAGCTCCATTCACCACAACTATCTGGGCTCTGCCATACAGCCTGTTTTTAGCCCAGAGAACAGTACGCCTGTCCAAGCCATAAGCTGCCAACTTCTCCAGCAGAATGCTGTGGGACGTGGCATCAGAGGCTTTCCTAATGTCCAGGCATACAATGTCCACAGCCTTTCCCTCATCCACTAGGTGCGTCAGCTGGTCATAGAAGGAGATCAAGTTCATTAAGCAGGAGCTGCCTTTCCTGAACCCATGCTAGCTGGGCCTGATCTTCTGGTTGTCATCAGTATGCTGAGTGAGCACACCCAAGTATATTGTTGGTACTGCAAGAATTGCATAAGGACTGATGAGTCCTCTTTGCCTGCACCACTGCAGGAGCCCAAGCAAAGCATAGGAAGGCTGCTGCCCAGCTGCCTTTTGAAGTAAAGAACTGTCTCTGCTTTTCATAGGAGTTGAAGATAACAGTTACTTGAATCAACACATATTCAGTGTCTACAGTTTGATAGTGATGTTCAGTTTTGCCTAAATTGCCCTATTCTTTTCAATAGATCCATAACTTTTCCCTTAAAAAAAAAAACCAAACCCAAACAAACCACAAAAACAAACAAACAAGCCAAAATACAAAACTAAACCCAACATCAAACAAAAGTTTGATACTGTTGGAACAAGATATCTGTGATGTTCCAGCTCCAGAAACAACCTTAATTTAATGCTGAGCAAAGTAATTCTTGCATTTGAACACACAGAAGTTGTAATTAAGCTTTTGCATTGCTACCTGAGAAGAGATGCTTTTTAAATGTGAACCACATACATCATTATTAGCGCAGCTGGCCTGTTGCCCATCAAAGCAGTGATTATTTTCTACAACAGTTATTCTAGTTCCTCTGCTTTTTAAGTTTCCTGTTATCTTGTATGGACACCAGCAGTCCCTTTGCCAAATTTCTTACTAAAATCGTGGTACTCCAGTCTCATAGGAAGAGGATTTATCAGCACTATAGCAGTTAATTGCTTTGGCTAGCATATGGCACTGTCCTTTGAACAGTGGAGATGAAGAAAGTGTGTGAATACTGATGGAAGTGAATCACTTTGAAAGCTGTTCTGTATTGGTGGGGAAGTTAAGAGAACTGGTAATGGATTTGGTATCTTAAATCTGCTTTTTGAAATGATCCAAAACTGTGTTACTGAGCTTTTTGGGAGATTCTATCCATTAAAAAGGCTAAATTCTCTGGGTTTTTTTGTTTATATAACTTGCTTAGCTTGGCCTTTTGGGGTGCATTTACTCGTTGAATATTACTGCTCAGTTAGGTACTTGAATACACAATTCCTGAGTAAATTTGTCCTTTGAATCTCATTCTCTTTCACTTAGGTTTCCCAAAGGACCTCCTTCAGCCAGATCTACTGAAGGAATAATTATTTCATCAGGATTTAATGTATATCTTGATTGCACTTTGAAGACATTCTCTTGAGGAGTTTTTATCATTTCAACAAGGGATCATAGCATGTAAACAAGGAAATAAACATCTTTCATATTAATCAACAAGATGATTAAGTAATAAGCACAGTTGTTAATTGGTACTTGGAGATAGAGGGTAATGACTGTCTTGAGTTCCACAATGAGAGTGGCAACAGGTAGAGACTCTTTCCTGCACAATAAAGCTGCATATAATTTAGGAGGCATTATGCTTTTAATGTGCAGCTGCAACCATGGTGAAGTTGTGCAACTGTTTGCCTGGTGTCCTATTTCAGGCATATGTTTTCATACTGAATGAGGCATTAGCAAGGAGATTTGAGATTTAGACAGTTAAATAAGTCCTCATTGCCACCAAAAACCTGAGGTTCTGTATAAACTGATGCTTGCAGTGTTTTGCTTCACTGTGGGACTCAGTTCATGCTGGTTTCAGGATGCAGCAGGAGTCAAATGCTATGTCTTTCCTCAAAGGCAAAAGTCCAACTTGTCCCTCACAAGGCAGTAGCTTCTGGCTTCCTCTGAGTTTGGAAATAGAGCCTCATTTTGAAATCACATGAGTCTCTGTCTGTTTCTAAATAGTGCAGTGTTTGTAGAGTAAGAAGGAAGCATGTAGGGGGTCTGCATCTCTAGAAGCTGTTGAAATCAAAAGGTCCAGGATTTTAACACACAAGTTTGGGAATATAAACACAGAACTGGGAATTTTGGAGATGTGTATTGAGTCCTGCCTCTCATATTGACTAGCTATCTAATCATGACCCAAGTGAGTAATTTGCTTCTCAGACAAAATCAGTTCTTTGTATTATAACTCATTTGAAGCCAGTAATGCTACTGGAAGAAACTATGCACCTCTCCTGCTCTGTGCTAATTTCTGCTTCTACCATAAATATAAGCAAAGGAAGAGTTTCCTTTGCTGACCAGTTTACTAATCTGACTCAGCCTGAGGTTGCCTGATCACTAGAATTGTGACAAGGTTAGGTGTCTAGATGTACTCTGAATTAGGTATCACAGCAAAGCACTGCCTTAGTTTTTTCCATGTCTGTTGCTTGTAATACTTCACAGATGCTAGTGCCAGTTTCATCTCACTGCAAAGTATGTAGAGATCCTGGGCTAAAAGACATGATGAAAATATAAAGTAGCTATTGTATAAAAAGACTGTTTGTCATCACATATATAAAAACTAATTTGTCCAAAGTGACAATCCTTTATATTGCAAGCTGGACCAGTATAGTGATTTGTCCCTAGAAGACTTGTTGGCATCAGTAGCATGGTCTTAGCTTGCCCATGGATGCTATCAGTGTAAGACTTAACATTTTTGCTGGCTTAACAGTCATTCAAAGTAATGTTAAAAGGTAGTATGTTGGATGTTGAGGGAGGTGATTCTCCCCCTCTACTCCACTCTTGTGAGACCTCACCTCGAGTACTGCATCCAGTTCTGGAACCCCTATTGCAAGAGGGATATGGATGTGCTGGAACGTGTCCAGAGAAGGGCCATGAGGATGAGCAAGGGTCTGGAGCACCTCTCCTATGAGGACAGGCTGAGAGAATTGGGGTTGTTCAGTCTGGGGAAGAGAAGTCTCTGGGGAGACCTTATTGTGGCCTTCCAGTATCTTAAGGGGGCCTACAAGAAAGCTGGGGAGGGACTTTTTAGGCTGTCGGGCAGTGATAGGACTAGAGGGAATGGATTAAAGCTAGAGAGAGGTCGATTCAGGTTAGGCATTAGGAAGAATTTCTTCACCATGAGGGTGGTGAGACACTGGAACAGGTTGCCCAGAGAGGTGGTGGAGGCCCCATCCTTGGAAGTTTTTAAGACCAGGCTGGATGGGGCTCTGAACAACCTGCTCTAGTGGGAGGTGTCCCTGCCATTGACAGGGGGGTTGGAACTGGATGATCTTTAAGGTCCCTTCCAACCCTGACAATTCTATGATTCTATATGTGCCTGAGTGTGGACTATCTACTGACTGTCTCAGGGTCAGATCACACATGTCTTATTCAGATGACAAAGCTCTCCTTTGGTTTGACAGAGCTGAGATTTCACTCTCACTGGCACTCCCAGTTGTCCAGCATGTGCTAACAAATTTATTTGTTCTATTTAACTCTTTTGTTATTATTATTTTTGTCCCATGCGGGTTTTGATGTAGAGTCAAGTTTCTGTTTTTTTTTTCTTACTACACTGTTTTGTGTTGCTGATGCAGAATAGCAGAAAACATGATTATGTTCCTGTTCTTATTCACAAGGAAGAATGCTACAAATTTAATTGTGTGTTTTAATTTTTCCTCCTTCTTCATCTTTTATGTTTTGAAATTCTGCATTTCAAAAGCAGGATTATTATCAATCAGAACATTAAAGCATGTCTTTTTAATAGCATTCCCTTTTAATGTGAAAGAATGAAATTGAGGTGGAAAAACCAATCTGTCTTGAAGGAAATTTTCTGTTATCTAAGGATTTTCAGTGCAGCCAACAAGAGAGGATCTTGAGCTCGGCTGACTTGGAGTGTTATCCTCTGCTTTGAGTAACTTGTAGAGTACAAAGGACCACTTTCATAATGTTATCACCAGCAAAGTCCATCTGGTCCTGCCAGTGACAAGAGGATTATTTCAGCTTTTTATTATGTCAGTGAGATTTCAGCATTTTAAGATTCAGCTGTCAAGATGTTGGGGGAAAGAGGGGAAAGTAAGATTATAATTGAAACTCTGTTGGGGGAGAAATTAAGTGAATATTTTGCCAGTAATTTTTCTACCTATATTGCCTTCTCCTAGTCTCCTGATGGTTTGTCCTTATGAAATCAGATTAGAATGCAATGGCTTGATTTGTTAAGCAGGCAATGATGACAATGAGCATCTGTTTGATCCAGATTCCCATTAACATCTAGTAATGTTGTCCTTTCTTGCTATTACTTTTATACAGAGCAGCACAGAAGCTTAACCTGTCTTCGAAGAGAAAGAAATACCATCCGCCCCTGCCACACACACATGACTTCTCTATTTATGCTACTAACTTTAGTGGCATTCTGCAGCTCTGTCCTCCCCCAGCACCACCATGCCTTCTGAGAGCCGTGTCCAAAATCAAGGACAACCCTGGCATTGGAAAGGTAACTTTGGATTTTAATTTTTAAAAATAGTTTTCTAGATTAATTTTAACAAGGCTGGAAAGCTTTCAGCCTAGAACAGGGTTGGATAGGCACAAGGGAAGGGTCTTGGGATAGAGAGAAAGGGACATATATTTAAATGTGCCTGAGAGCTGTTATCACCTGTTGACTTTGGAAAGAGTTGGCAGACTCAGAGCAGAGTCAGTGCTGGAGTGCCAGCTTCCCTGAAGCCAGTTAACATCACTGATAGCAACATTGGCAAAGGTCGTTTTGTCCTTCCCTCTATTAAAGTAAGAGACAAGATTTCCTTTGATGTTACTGGTCGAAAACCAATGCATGTACAGGCTTCACCTTTGGCAAAAGTAGTTTCTGTGTTGCCAGCAAGTCTGAGCTGCTGGTGCTGTCTGCTTGAGGTTAAGGAGATATGTTGGGCTTTGCTTTCCTCTGCTTTACGTGTCATTGTAAATGCAGGAGTAAGGAAATGAAGTAACTGGAGAGAAATAGATGCGTCTCTAACTTAGGAAATACAGCACCTTTCAAATTGTAAAATTTGTGCTAATTTTATTTAAAATTAATTTAAATGCAACCCAATTATTTAGAGCTTTATTCATATTTATAACTGTTTAATCACCCACAGAGGAGAGTCTGAATACTTATTTACAAAGGTTACAAGAGATTAGCATTTGAAGATAAAATTGAAGTATGTAATGTGCACAGGAGAGCTAAAATATGCACCTTGAGTAACCATACAAATCAACATTAACATAAAAGATATTTTCAGCCTAAATACCTGTAGCTGACACTATTGCTCACAGAGAATATTCTGTATTTCTTAAGTCAAAGAGTTTGTGCTAAATGGAAAACAAAGGAGTAATTTAGACTATTTTAAGCAGGTGAAAATTTACAGATGAAAATGTGGTTTCTTCTGTTTCTTCAGCATGTCAGGAAAGAGAATATGATATTAAATGGTGGAATACTGCAAACCTTGTACAGTAATTCAGAGGTTCCCAGGTGGAGGAGGGTTTGCTAAGGAACATTTTTTATGTGTGTGTGTGTGTGTGTTAGCAGAGCCCATTTGTTATGCCTACCTCTTCTCTGTGAGGCTTAGCACTTGGCTGCAGCACCAGGAATAACAAGGAGCATGGCATTTCTGAGGCTGTTTGCCTTCAGAAGGCCTTCATAGCATGGTCATACCTCCTGTACCTGCAGCTCAATATAACTATCCTTGCATCACATTGCACTTGTGTGTCTGCAGCTACGTGTAGCCAACAGACTTCAGCCTTTTTCCTATGCTTCAAGGGTGGCTGGTGAAGCTTACCAGCATGACTTGTGCCTCACTGAAAGCTCTGATGTCTTCAACAGATCAGCAAAGTCTAATGAAGATCAATTGCATGATCCCAGATGGCAGGAGGTTATATGCTTTTGGGTCATGAGGTCTACCTACTTTCTTCATTAGTAAGCACAGAAGAGTGCTTTCAAAGGGAAGAGCTCTGCCAGAATGCCAAGAGGCATTGAGCAGCTATGCTGCTCAGCTGTGTGAGCTGCTTCTCCAGCATGGGATGTATATGTATTGTGCTGGCAATGTGGGTGTCATTTCTCTCCTGCCTGGCACACTACACCAAGATTTTCTAGACTTTATGGGTCAATATGTTGCTGTTAACCCTGAAATACCTCTGTTGGTTAGCTCTCAGCTGAAAACATCATTGAAGATACTGTTTGTTTGGGCCCAGGCTTCCAGAAGTATCCTCCTCACCACATACTGATGACAATTTGGAAGAATCCAATGCTGTGCTGGAGAGGATAAGAGCTCTCTGCTAATTGAATCATCCCTTTAGTTCTCAAGATCTAGACCATCCAAATGGTGATGGGATGTGCTACTAGTTTTAATACCTCTCAGAAATAAAGCAACTAGGCATCTTCTCTGATCCACATTTTAAAATATGCAATACCTATTAAACGTCTTTCTTAACCCATTCCTCTTTTGCAACTTCAGAAATGACAGTGCTTGCCCATTAAAAAAAATCCTCAGCAATACACATTTTTGTAAAAATCATGAATCAGCATAAATATCTCTTGTATCCTAATTCGTAGAACTAGTGGTCAAAGGGAAAGTGTCAGTTCTGTATAGGTGTTCTTTCAGTACTAAACTCTCATAGTTTCACCTCCTCTGAGCAATGTCTAGTAGTTTTTTTGGTAGTATTTAGTCCACTGTGCAGTAGTATTCTTCATTATAATTTCATCTTCACCAGCTCCTGCTGATCAAGATTTAGCCAGCTAATATCTCATTATGAGGGTGATGGGAATAAAGTAATTACTTTTCTTCCTTACTACTTTAAGTACCATAGTAATTGGTAGAACAATCAGCAAACACTGGCACATATGCTGTGCTCCTCTGTTAACTTCAGTCTCTCCATTTCTAACAGGTTTTACTTTACAATCCTCCTGGTTATCTTTTCCCTTGGCTTTTTCTTGTAGCCTGTGCAATAGTAAGTACAAGATACACATAGGGGACAGAATCAGTGATGGATTCTGGAGTTACTTTTTCCTACCACATCATCTGTGGCTGTTCTTGGTTTGTGTGATCGTTCCCGGGTCAGCAATGTCCCTTACCCTGTTATTACTGTATGGTTATGGTTGGTTAAGCAGTTGGTCCTTTTCTGCCTTTGCCTCCAGGCTTGCTGCTGTTTTGTCTTTCATGGTTAGTTATGCTGTGGAGGACTGGCTCCTTGCTGGTTTCTGCTGTAGAGGTAAGAGTGTAGCAGTGCTGATGGGCTGCCTAATTCCCAACTAACTTCACTTTACTAAGCTGAGAATGACCTATGGAGGACCAGTATTTACTCTCCTGGGGGGGTTGGGGAGGTGTGGGGGGGTGGTGATTTCTCTGAGCACAGATAGTTTGACAACTTTTCATTCCCTTCTTGTCAGATGGTTTCTTTCAGAGCAGGACAGGATTCTGAAAAGAAACTTGTCTTTTCTTACTGTGAAGGTGTGAAGCGATAAAGTTTAAGGAGAGGAGTACAAGCTGCATGAGAATGAAAAAGAATAACACACTGGAAACCCATGAAGTGTCCAAGATACTTCAATGGGAGCAATGTGGCTCCCTTTATGGAAAGTTAAAGAGGTGAATGATATGTCAACTGTATGGTATATGGTATATGTAAATGGTATATGTAAATATACCATTTATTGTAAGGCCTAAATACTACAACAACTAATTATTATCTATAATGACACACTCTAGGTAGTCCCCTTTCTTTTGTAAATCTGCCAAAAGCTTATGGCAAAGTACATGTTGAAACCTTTACATTGATCGTTATGGTTTGCTTTCTATATTTCCCCTGCAATGGTCATTCTTAACATTTTTTTCCCCCACTGATGCTCAAGATTGTTTTTTAGCTGGTATTCAATACATTATAAGAGCCATAGGAATAGAATGTGGAAAATGTGATGTCACTTTGGGACCAAAAGGAAAAGAAAGACTCCAGAGGGAATCTAGAAGTCTAGTGTTGTAAGGCTGACTTTCAGATCAGGCAACCACTCAAAGTAGATGAAACAATAATAAAGCTAGGAATTAGTAGGCAGGGATTAATATGATATAGCAGGGAATAGCTGATGAAGCTTTTACAGGTGGAACATGTTAGCATTCTTGAAGAGTCAGAGAGCATTTGAATAGGGTTGATCAAGTATATTTGGGTTTTGAAAAAGCTTTTGATGAGTGCCCTGACCTAGATTTCTTAAAAAAACCTCTAAGCTGTCATGTATTCTCTAGTGGTTTAATAACTGATAGGAAATGAGTGCAGATTTCACACTGAATTGGAGTTAGCAGTGGTGTCATATGGAGATCCATGCTGTTTGGTGTCTTCCTAAATGGTTTGGATGAGGTGGTGAAGATGCATATTCACAGCAGCCAAAGCTAAAACTGACTTCAAGGACTTGGAAAAGGATGTCATGACACTGAAGTTACTGGGTGGATAAAGAGGCAGATGAACTTTTGTATCGATTAACACAAGGTAGGGTACATATGAAAAGGAGCTCTAACTATGCATGCACAAACAATAAGCTGTAAGGAAAGCAGGCATGACTGTAACCCATTTTACCAGCCGTCATGGAAGCTACAGCATTAGGTTTTTAATCATGAGTCTGAGCTTCTAAAGAAATGTTTTATTGACTGTTCAGGACGCAGGAAGATTAAGCGTCTTTAGTTTTAGGGGTTCTCTAACAGAAAGTGATATAAATGCAAGTTCCCCTTCAGGCTCATAATGCTTAAATAACAAATCACTCATTGATTCTTTTTTTTTTTTTTTTTTTTTTTTTTTTTTTTTTTTTCTTTATGGCCTTCTTCCTTGAGGTAATATCTTAAAGTAAGTTTAATAGAGGATGGTAACAACTGAAGAAATGTAAAGATTTCCTCTCCTTCCCTATGTATTTATCTCTAAATTACCTTCTCAGGGGGAGCTATTGCTGTGGCTGAGTGAGGGAATGGCTGGATCTTAAGACCCCAGCATGCAGAGAAGCAGCAGCAGTACCTGTTTTGCTGCTGATACAGACCTGAACCCCAGTAAGCCTAAAACTTTGGAAAAAAGACCTCACCAAACAAATTAACATCCATACCCGGAACTTTGCCTTTTTTATTAGATATGGGCTTTCAGAGCTGCCCTATCATGACCACTGTTGTATCCAACAGAAGAAACTGTGGTGCCTAGAACTGGACTGGTCCTGTCACTGGTTGTTGGACCTTATCTTGAACTTGTGAGCTCAATGGACATTTGGGCAAGGGAAGCAGCTTGAATGGTGCTGGCCAGTTCTTGCACTTGAACTCAGTTATTGATTATTTGAGCCCCAGATCTAAATTTGTTCTTAGTTTCACATCATCATTTCCGTGCATATCATACAGTTCTGTTGTGGTGAAATTGCTATATGGCTTTTATGGTTGAATACATTTGTTGTTAGAGATTTACTACAGCAGAGAGCCTGTAGTATCTTTTGCAATTTCTGTTTATAATTTCTCATTGTTTTAAGTACTCGGAAGGTGGGAAATAAATGTCTTACTGATTTCTTTTACATTTCACAAATACCAGTTTTACCCCTTACAATAATTTCAATGGGAGCGTATGGACTTGTCCTGTGATGCAAATCTTTAATTAAGCCTTTTGCTTAATTTTCTTTACTAAGAGTGCAAAAAGTTTTACACTCTTACAGGAGCTTGCAGGGTTTATCACTAGTTAGGAATGCTAAGCATGGAAAAGTTTTAAAAAAATAAGTTTAGAACTATAGGCCTGTCTGGGAACAATGTTTCATATAATCAACAATATAAACAAACTCTCTTGCACAAAAGAAAAGCCTCCTACCAATTCAAACTGGATACTGAAAGGCATTTTGCTCACTACTGATCAATGCTATGTAGCAAATTTCATACCTTTCTCTTGAATGTGCCAAAAACATCAGAGTCCAAATCATTTAGCTGAATCCTACTTAAAAGGCAATGATCCAGTACAGTATGATTCTTGTAACTGAATCATTTTTGTGGTCTCTCTGGGTGTTATTAAATTTAATGTCTAGAATAGTAGGAAAGACGTCTGAAAGCCATTTAATATTGTCATTGGAAAGAAGTTAGATTATGCTCAATTTTTGACATTAATGTGCTACTTAAGATAATTTATCATATTGTGGTATTAAAAAAGACATCCTTTTTACAGTGGCTGCTGTGTAGCATTCTAATTTGCTATTTTTCTTTAGCATGGTAGGAAGCCTTTTTCATGCAAATTTTTCTTTTTTTTTCCCCTGGTGTTCTGTTCAGCTCATTCTTTACAATACTGCATCACTTACAACAGCAACTTTAAGTGCTTGTCTCTTTCAAGGATCCTGTCAATTTTTTATGTTAGAATGGCAGAATCCTGCTATGTGAGACAATTGAAGTGGAGTGTTTAAAGAGAACCTGAATTGTCAGACAATGTTTCTTGGACAGGTATATACATGCTGGTCTCCATTTATGTGTTTTAGACATTTACTTTCATTTATGCTTTACCAAGCCATAGCTAAGGTACTGCTAATATGATTTACAGATCATGCAGGGTCTTCCTAAGTGTGCTATATGTCCCATTCACTGGTTCTTACGATGGTTTGATGATGGATAACAAATAGGTACTTAATTTTGTCATCTTTATTGCTGCTTGTTTCCTAATGACGAGAGTGTTATTTCTTATATAAATCATGTATCATACTAAGCACTCTTTTATCGATGTACATAGTCCTGTGTCATCCAAGGTACATACATCCCTGCCAAAATGCTTTGAACTGCTTAAAGAAAGATGTAAAAATTAGATTAAAAATGCATAAATTTGTCTGCTTTGCTTTCACATATAAAAATGAAACCATTTTCTTCAAGTCTTTTGGGAATAGGGAATCAGTTCTCTAATAGAGTACAATATGGTAGTGGTTTGGTTTTTTGGTTTTGGTTGTTTTTGGTTTGGGGTTTTTTTTTTTTTTTTTGATTCTCCTATGGGAGGTAGATGGTCTATGCTAGCATGGCAATTTTACTTATAAATGTGCCATCCACTGGTAGTGGCAGTATATGAAAGGCTTGTAAGAACTTCCCACAGTAAACCATTTTAGCAAGGATTGTATATCTGTCAGTTACAATTAATTCCATTAAAAATATTGGCTCTGAACTGGGACTTCTGTAATTTGATTTACACTGTAGTTGAAAAACAAATGATTTCATTGGAAAGCAGTCTTTATTCAACTGAATGTGAATTCTTTGTAATATCTTGCTGAGAAATCTTAATTCAGAATGGTAGATGTCTAAACATAGTTACTTAATTAACCTGCTGTTATATGCTGTTTTGTGAACATTGGATAAAATTAACTTCCTGGCTGCATGATGCCTGTCAAGGATGTGTGTTTCCAGGGAACGTTTAGTGTCCGTTCAAATCTGATATAATGACATTTATTGCTAAAGACCAAATTGCTTGTTCATTTAGGGATTATGATACTGCTGTAATGCAGAATATGACCAGCATTTTTAGAATGGATTCCAGTATAGTGCCAGCACTTTCCCAAAATATAGACAGATAAAATCAGAGTTTATTTTAGTAAAAAAGACTCGAGCACATGTATTTTTAAAAATTTATGTGCTTTCTAATTCATTCCTTTTTCCTTCTCATTCTGTCTAATTTGAAACTTGACAACTATATAAGCATTAAATGCTGAACATTGCACATCCTTTGATTTCAAAGGAGGTACCATATGTTGCAGATATGTCTGTGCTAACATACTTGGCTGGGTCAGGGTCTTAATTCCCTCAGATTCAAAATGCCATGGAGCTTAGTCATTACTTAGTGAATTAGTGGAGTCTGTCTACATGTCTGCCTCAAATTAAACCACGTAGAGTATTTGGTACCTTTCACTCCAGTGAAAATGAATAAGCAGCTTTCTGAGTTATATATAGTATTTTTTGTATTCATTGTCTAAAACATGTAGAAGTCCATAATAGTCTTAGGTAAATATTAAAATCATTTAGTGTGAGACCATCCTTCCCCTTTCTTTGGTCTCAGAGCTGATAGCCATTCCATCTCTTTTGATTACGGCATAATAATCAATGTGAAACTGACTGTCTCAGTCTCATGGCTGTTTCTGTCTAAAATTGTGTAGGATTGTGTCATTCTCTCTTATCACTGTCTCTATTCTGTACAAATTCAGCCTTGGACATGATTTCTTCTGAGATGACACACGCCTCAGTGGTTTTTGAGGAGTTTTGTGTTTGTTGACGCATGGCTTTGCTTTAGCTTCATTCAATTCGGCATATCCAAAATATATGGGCTATATTAGAGAAAACTGCTAGCTTGCCTCTGGCCATCAGTCTCCCATTCATGTCTTGCTGTCAGAGTGTTGCTTTGAAATTTGAGGTTCACAGCTTTTTGGTCTGTCTTTTACTTTTTCCAAACCTCCTTTCTGGCATTGACATATGCTTGGTGTTCTGCACTATCTTGACCAGTCCTGAAGCCAGTGTTAAGGTTAGAATTGTCAAATATACATCTAGATTTGACTTTCATAAGGGTCAAAGATGTCAAGGTCTATAGTTTTGGCTCAGGGTTCCAATAAATTACTGCTATTTGTCTGTACTGTATGGCTCTGTGGTTCTCTCGTGGTCTCATCAAATGATTCTGAAACTATATAGAGTTTAGCCCCAGAATCTTCCACATAGCCATTGTCCTCTGCATAGGGGACTGTTTTCTCCATTCTGTGTGGCTTTTTTTTTTTTTTTTTTTTTTTTCTAAAATTTTTTTTAATGCCTTGGTTTTGGTTTTTTCCATTTTTCTCTTAGGTTTCTCCTTTTTTGTTTTGCAAGGGCATTAAACAAAGTAGCTGATTTTTTTCAGGTCTTTATTTCCTCAGCTGTATTCTGGGACATGGGTATGTTCCTGTAGCCAGGAGAGAGCACAGCAGGAGTCTTGTTG
>JAAGNO010013193.1:27523-39185 GCA_033439905.1 Ceryle rudis | reverse complement strand
ACAACATATTTGTGAAGCAAGAATCTGTGTTTCAAAGTTAAAAACTCTCCTCGTTCAAAACCATTTAACGTTGCATACTACGTTTTTTGTTGGGCTTTTTTTTTTTTTTTTTTTTTTCAGAAATCTGCCCTTTGCCAGTTTTTCTGCCTTAAAATTGTGTGCACATAAAACTGTGATGTGATTTTCGGTTTTATGCTTCAGCATCCATCTACTGATTTTGCCTTTACATAGCTGGGACAAACGAATTCTTGCTTGCAGATGTTTGCTTTTGTAGTCTTTCTTTTCCTTGAGTTCCACTGTAGGCTGACAGACGAAGTTTTAAAAAAACCCAATCAATTCCTTGATTGCTATTAATCTCCTAGCCTTGCCAGCGAAGGGTGGATGGGCCTCTGACCTTACGTCACCCATTTCTAGGGCTTTTCCAAATTATGTGCTTGTTCATTTTTAAAATTCATTGTATTTTAATGCCATATTCAGGATGTATTTGCCATCTTCTTTCCCAAACACTTCTGATTTTAATAGGATTTCCTTCAGCAATTCTGCTGACCTCCTGGTTCTTGCAGGAATATGAATTTGGAAAGTTCAGTAGCAAAGATTAAGCCCCAGTTTACAAATCCCACCAGATCAGAGTCAGTTAATTATGAGATACTTCAATGATTTGCATGATTTAGGCTGTCTTCAGGCACTGAGAAAAATGTTAATAATGTGCAAGTATTGTGATGTTTGTGTTTCTCTTATTTTTATTTGCAGAAGTTGAACTCAAATACATACTTATCCCCTTTTTCTGTCAACATCCTTGTTAAAATGAATATTGGATAGATGCTCCACATGAATGTCTATGTACAAATCCTTGTATCCTTGATAAACTCCCACTTAGAATTCTTTTTCTTGCTCTGCATCTTTCTGTGACACTGAAGATGAAATACACAGAAGTGAGGAAAAAGAAGGGCTTACTAAAAATCCCCAGTTTTAGCAGGAAGGTCCACCCCATCACAGGATGGATGTGCCATCTTTGCTCTCCTTAAGGAGTCTAAAAGTGGTCAGGGCAGAGATGTCCTGAGCCTCACATGGCCTTTCTGGAATTGCCATTTTTATATTGTCTTTTTTCAACCTGTTCTTACTCTTTCAGACCTGTCTTATCTTCTGTTTCTTCATTAATTATCCTCTAAATTCCTTATCTTGTGTGTTTTCACTTTGTACAAGTGTTACCAGTAGCTAGCACTGCTGAAGTTGGAACTGACCATCAGAAAACTGGCCATAGCGTTGAATAACTGCTCACAGAGGGTGCGATCCTGAATGGACCTGAAATTAATGTTATTGTTCTTAATTCTAGTAATTAATTTTCATAAGCAAATAAAAGCATTAGAATGCAGTACAGGTATTGCTGCTTTGCTCCCTAGTTACAGGCCAAAGTTACTTAAGATTTACAGGTTCCTATATTTTGTTTGAATCCTCCCCTCACTGCAAGGCCTTTTATCTGGATGATTTCCCGCACAGCATGTTGCTACCTCTACAGGTGAGCATGACTTTTGTATGAGAACTAGATAAAGAGACCCAGGAGAAGATGCAGTTAAGTTGATCCTTTAGGCAGGAACTATACTGGCTTTATAGTACACTGCTTTTTCTGCAGTACTCATCCCAGAAGAGTACTGGGATGAACTTCAGAGCTGAGAATATAAGCTTGTTACTTAAGATCAGTCCTGAAACACTGGAGGGCAAGAATTATAAGACGTTGACATAACACCAAACCTTTCTTTTAACATACTTAGAAGTGTGTGCATGCACCCAGGATCTGCCTGCACTTTGTTTTTATTGTTGTGAAGGGATATGTTTGAGTAATCTTTGTGCTTGCTGGTACTTTCTGGAGCATTTCTGCTTCATTTCTGAGTGAAGTCAGAGTCTGGTTCAGTATCATGAATGAGTGTGACCCATTATAAACCTACAATTTCTGGTAGGCATCACTTATAGATGGATTTGGTGGGCAGAGCAAATAAGTTTGAAATCAGTAATTTTTTTTTTACTCTGCAAATCAGCTTCTATGTACAAAACACTAAAAGAGGAACTTCCTCAAGCTGCTTTTCTTTTCCCCCCTCCCATTTGTTTTGAAAGCTCACTTTCTCTGTAAAAATGAAGATGACCCTTAAGGCCTGTTAAGTTTGGGATCTGATCCATTATAGGAAGCTATTTTAGTATCTTTCTGCTTCATAGAGGTAGTCTCAAAAAGGTTTATTTGACACACAAGGTTTTTCTAGAGGTGAAGCCATCTTTGTGTTAGGGGGAGCAATGCTCTGATGGAGGTAACTTGCTGTCAGGAGCAAACCAATTTTCCTTTTATTGAAGCTCTGGCTGCTATAATCTAATAATAGGTGGAAGAGAGAACAGAAAGGGCTGTTTATAGAAGTGCTTTGAAAATGGCATATATTTGAAAATTCATTTTAACCAAGTGACCCTGAAGTGGGCATTTGTACTTTATATATATTTATGTTTTGTGGGGGATGTGTGGGGTTTTTTTCGTTTGTATTTTTTTTTTCCTTTTCTTTTTTTTTTTTTCCTTGAGGGAGGTTATTTTTTCTGAGCACCTTGGTAGCAAGTCAAGGTTGAGCAAGCAGGCTAATACAGAAAGCTGGCTTCATGGAGATTTTATGGGGAAACAGCCTTGAGTGTGTCACCTCTGATGCACTTTGCTTTTGAAGCAGCTGTTTAATTTATTCTAAGGTTTGCTTATTTTCTGGGGCTGTATTTTCATATTCATATCACTGTGAAAAGGGAAAGAAAAGAAAGTGTTGAAATTGGGACTGCTTGAGTCAATAGGCAGAAAAATTTGCTGCTAGCTTTGGTGGAGACTCCTGTGGTGTTTACTGTAGGGATAGGTTGTTTCTTAACCTCTTTGGAAAAAATATTGGGGAAGAGCTTTTATAGGCACTTTGTGGAAAATTATTTTCTGTGAGAATGCTTGAGTAATTGTGCAGGGGTGCCTGTGTGCAGCTTAGCCCCCGCAGAAAGGAGGAGATGAAAAATGAAGCAATTGAGGACCTAAACAAAATCTCCCACCCTCTCCAGCTGATAAAGGCAGAGACAGTTCAGCATGGCACTGCTGTACCCACCCATCTGCTGTGGATCATCTTGGTTTGCTGCATCCCACTGGGTGCAGGTGTGTATGCCATCACCTCTTTATCTTCTCTGGTATGAAGTGCAATCCTAGAAGGTGGCTCCACCTGCTCTGGATTTTGTTTGGTGTCTGCATTTCCCATATTGTGCTTTGCTCAAGTAGTTTTTCAGCTTTGGTTCTTCAGTTGCCATTATTTCTCTGGATACACGAGTGATGGGGAAGGGCTAACTTCAAAGCTCATTTTTATGTAAAGAAACAAAGAATGTGTCAGTGTTAAGAAGTGCACATCATTCTAATGACATAATGTTCTTGGAACGTATTAAGTAGGAGTCAAATTATTCTGGCAGATTTAGGGTTAAATTTAGCAACAAGTTAATAAAAAGGAGGCTCATTCTTTATCAGAGATTTCCATCCTAGATTCCTCATGCAATATCCAGCTTGGGGCCAGAGGTTGGCCTGACTCATAGAATCATATAGTCATTGAAGTTGGAAAGGACCTTTTAGATCATTGAGTCAAAACATTAACCTAACACTGTCAAGTGCACCACTAACCACGTTCCTATGCACCACATCTATAAATACCTCCAGGAATCCACTGCTGACTCCACTGCTTCCCTGGGCAGCCTGTTCCGATGCTTGACAACCCTTTCTGTGAGGAAATGTTTCCTAATATCCGATCTAAACTTCACCTCATGTAACTTGAAGCTGTTTCCTCTTGTTCTATCACTTATTACTTGGGAGAAGAGACCAACCCCCACCTTGCTACAACCTCCTTTCAGGTAGTTGTAGGGAATGAGAAGGTCTCCCTTGAGCCTCCTTTTCCCCAGGCTAAACAACCCCAATTCCCTCACCCCCTTCTCATAAGACTTGTTCTCTAGTCCTTTCATTGGCTTTGTTGCCCTTTTTTGGACAGGCTCCAGAACCTCAACATCTTTCTTGTAGTGAGGGGCCCAAAACTGAATACAGTATTCAAGGTGTGGCCTCACCAGTGCTGAGTGCTGACCCATCAGCAAGTGACTGACTGTGTGCTCTGTGTTGGGAGGGTTCACCTGGTATGTTTGCAGCAGGGAGGTTGTTATCTGTCACTCCCCTTCCAAATCAGGTGCAAGTGTTGTAAAAGGAGTGGGTGTTTTGTGGGTCAGTAGTTGCATTGCAGAAGATGAAGCTCCTCGTGGGTGCCCTGGAGAGTATGAGTGTAAAATGTTCCAGCTGTGCTGGCTGTTGTATATCACAGCCATGAAGGTTCTTCACCTAGGGCAACTAGATGGTTAACACTGGTGCTGTAAAAGTTTTCTTGTAGATGGATAAGGAAATAATGCTGTTATTGAGCTTCTTATTGAAATATTTCATACTGGCCATGCAGAGTCACTCTGGCTGAGCATTGCTCATCAGTTTGATCTGCTGGGCAGGGCACAATTGAAGTTGTGCCTGTAATAGTAATTTACTTCAGTGCAAGGTGTATAAAACATGCTGGTTCTGACCTGGGAGCATTTCATAAGGATGGATGGTTCTAAGTGGCGTTAGGCAATATTTCACTGTTTTTCAAAGTAAGGGTATGATTTCCAAGAAGCTTAAAAGAAACAGGTGTGCAGCCTTTGCTGAACTCTTGTGAGACCACCAGTCACTTGGCTCCCCTAAGCTGCTTTGGAAATCGTAGGCAAAGTGTCTGAGCTCTCTAAAAATGCTGTCTTAAAATGCTATGTGTAGGAAATCACCATTTGCAGTGCTGAAATAGAAATGTACTTTGTGAGTTGTGTCTTTTCAAGCTTTTCAGCCTTTTATTGTGTTGTGTTTTTACTTTTTTTTCCCCCTTCCCTTCTTTTCTGTTAAATTTGCAACTAACCACCAAAGAGCCTAGCAATGACAGCATAAAGCCTGAGAAAGCTGTGAGAGAAGCACCTTTTTATTAGAAGAATGTGAAAAAGGAATTGAGAGTTTCTAGATTTAGTTCAGTTTGAATGCACTATCTGAGCCTTGTGTTATTCAGACTGATTTTCAGAGTGGATCAGTTTGTGCTTTGGTCACACTGAGTACTTGAAAGGTACTCTACACTAGAGTTTCCTTTTCTTCAGGCGTGGTATTACACCTGTAATGGATTATACCGGCAAATCAGACATTTATAAATTGAAATGATAAAACTGCAACAGAGTGAACTGAAGGGACAAAGACCCCAGGGTGGAAACCAGTCTGGAAAATCTGGCTCTGTTTTTGTCCCACGGTTGTTCTGACACACCTAAATGTTACAAATCAATGTGTCATGGGAAGGGGAGTGGGTTTGGGAGGAATGCTTTGCATGTGTTTATCTGTAGCTAGGAACAAAAGTTGTCACTTCTTCTTGCAGGTGAAAGTGATGGTAAGGATTTGTCCCTCTCAAGGAGCACATGAAACATCTGAATCCATGTCCTTCTTAAAGGTAGACCCACGAAAAAAGCAAATCACATTTTATGATCCAGCAGCAAGTGGGCCTTCCAATGCGGGTCACAGAAGAGGTGTTGTTGCTGTCCCAAAGATGTTTGCCTTTGATGCAGTTTTCCCCCAGGATGCTTCACAGGTACTGGAGTCACTTGCATAAACCTCCTGAGTCCTCTTATGGCCAATGCATTTGATTGCCTGAAGAGTTCTTTCTGTTTCTGGGGAATTCTATTTGAATGAGGTGCCTTAACACCTAGAAAAAACATGGTAATTAATAGACAAGTGGGTAAAATCTTACATTTTCCATTTAGTCAAGATGCAAAATTAAGGAATAATAGCTGGAGAGATGGATTTGCTCATTATATTAGCTTTCTGCTTTTTCTGTTGTTAGAGAAAGACACACAGATAATTTAAAATTCACTTTTCCATCCAGTTAGGTTTTAACACATTTGATGTCACAGAAATGAAGTCGTTCCCTACTGCTTTCAGTAGGAAATGATCATGTGCTTAATGTTAAACTAAATGCTGCTGTTGGGAGAAGAGATGCAGCTAACCTCGTGGGATTGCTATACTGAATCAGTTATGGAGCTTTTATAGTTTCCTTGCCTTTTCCACTTTGTTTATACTGTGGTTTTGACTGATTACTGTATCTTGATGGTTGTGCTGCTGATGGTACATGTGTTTCTTTTGGCCTGCAAAAGGGTGCATTTCTACAGTAGTAGCCCCTGACCTGAAATGTGATACACAGATCGGATGGCTGGTATTTGAGAGGATTGTGGGCTGCAGTATATTTGGTGAGATTGTACTCCTGAAATCTGCTTCTGGGAAAGATCTTAAGTTCGGGGGAAAAAAAAATTCTAAATTTTAAAAGAAGAAAAAATTCAGCAGCATATGAAGAGTGATTCCAAGCTTGAACTGCTGAAAAAAAATTAAGGTGAAAAATACACACCAAAACATCCAAGGTGAAAATGTTATGTCAATGATGAAAATTCATGACAAGACTTAGTTCAGAGTCCCACCCTCAGATCTTCTCCTAGGCTTTTGTTAATTTTTTTCAGTTCCTAAACTAGAGATATGAAAATACCTATTGAGTCCAAGTTTTAGACAAGCAGTAAATAAGGAGAATAACCTTCCACACACATCAGTACCTATAGGAATGGTAACCACATCAGGAGGCCATTTTTTTAAGATCTTGCAAGCTCAAGTGGCATCTTTGAGTGATCTCAACATTAGTCCAGAACCGGATGTGGTTTTTTTCTTACTCATGTTGCCAGCCCTGCTGCAAGGTGGCTGGTCACAGCCTGTTTTCGCTGGTTTTGGAACCAGTCTTTCAGGCTGTTGACCTTTGGTTTGGGCTGGGCTCTTTCAGGTCCTTTTTGTGGGCCTGTTGTGTGGCGTGTTTGTGGTGTTTCTGGATGACATTCGCCTGCGCAGCCACTTTTGTGCAGGCATCGTTGCTCGAGGCAAGCTAGCTGCCATGCACCTGCAATCAGAACCTTATCATTTCACTGTAGTTACATATTTACATCAACTCTCTCCCCTGCCCCCGGTTGCCATACTTAATAGATCATCTTATTGTATATTTGAAACCTTCACTGACGTAGATAAACTGGTTTTAGTACACTCAGATATTTAAGCAAGTTCTCTTTATTGCTGATGATGCTTCCTCTGGAAGAGGAAAATGTGATCCTATGAAATCTTATTTAGGGATCTTAATGCATTTTCTCCTGTATGAATGTCTTTCTAATTCCTGTGAGCACTCTTGAGTAGCTTAATTTCAGTGGAGTTGCTACTGTTGCTGAATAGCCTTGGCTAAGCTATTATACCAGCAGGAAGCCTGGTTGGATAGCATTCAGTTTGCTACATTAGTCATAGAATCAATATTCCAAGAAAATTGGTTTAATAGAATTTTAGGCTGTAGTAGCATATTTTATTATTTTTTAAGACAGCATAGTTACTAAAATAATAGGACTGATGCCATAAAAATGGGGAGAATATTGTGCCTCAAAAGTATTGAGTCATTCATTTCATTACAGAAGAATAGTAAAAACCATAGCAGTATATGCTCTCTTACTTATTTGTCTCCAACCTTTCTTTCAGGCTGAGGTATGCTCTGGAACAGTGGCAGAAGTAATCCAGTCTGTTGTGAATGGTGCAGATGGTTGCATATTTTGCTTTGGTCACGTCAAGCTTGGTGAGCTCCCAAATTTGTTACAGTTAATTACTATGTCAGTCTGGTAATTACATGCTGTCAGCTCCTGGAACAATAAACCTGGAGTATATGAATAGATTAGAATTTCTTTTTAATTAGCTTTGTAAATTTATCATGGTTTATTTCTACACTGGGATTGTAAGTTTTAATTTGAAAAGGTAAAACCTAACATCAGATTAGTTTATGCAAGAGGAAGTTTATATAGGTGCATTGTGATGAAAATCGAAAGATCAAAGATGTTTTAATGATAATTTGCTGTGGGTCTGAGTTACAAAAATGGCAAAAGTAATAAGTACTAATGGATAAATAAATACTTTGCATTTTTACATCTGTTTTTTCCCCTTATCTGTGCAGCACATGACATTGCATGTAATGTACAGTGGTGATATGGAGAGATATACTGTCTTGTACAAGAAAGGTGAATTAAGTTCATGTTTGTCTTTTCATTCTAGGAAAATCTTTTACCATGATTGGGAAAGATAACTCGACACAAAGCCTTGGTATCATCCCCTGTGCAATTTCTTGGCTCTTCAAATTAATCAATGAACGTAAAGAAAAAACTGGGACTCGTTTCTCTATTAGAGTATCTGCTGTGGAGATCAGTGGCAAAGATGAAAACCTTAAGGATTTGTTAGCTGAAGTAGCCACTGGCAGCCTTCAGGATGGCCAGTCTCCCGGGGTTTATCTGAGAGAAGATCCAATATGTGGAACCCAGGTATAATGGATATCACAGCATAGATTTTTCTGAGCCTGACTTTCTTCTGCTTTTTATTTCCTTTTATCTGACAACAATTATGACAACTTTTAAGACAGTTAAAAAAAATATTGCTTTTAATTTCTAAGCCCTTCTCCCATGGTGTACATATTTGTTTCTTTTAGTGCCCTAGAGATTTAGCCAGTTCAGCAAAATAATAATAATAAAAAAAAACCCCTTTGCTAATTAGTCATTTTCTTGTTTATATTCAAGCTTCAAAACCAAAGTGAGCTAAGAGCCCCGACAGCAGAGAAAGCTGCCTTCTTCCTTGATGCTGCAATTGCCGCCAGAAGTACCAGCAAACTTGAATGTGAGGAAGAAGATAGGAGGAATTCACATATGCTCTTTACTCTTCACATATACCAGTATCGCATGGAGAAGAGTGGCAAAGGAGGAAGTATGAATCTTATTATTATAGTGTTTATTTTTAATGATGTGGTTTTGGGTTAGTTTGTACAATAATTTGCAATAAACTTAAAAAAAATGAAGTGACTGCCTCAAGGCAGTCAAGTCACCTTTAGCTTTGGTAGCTGTGGCTAATATCTGGTTTCCTTACTGTTAATACTTAATTTGGTCATTATCCCATGCTGTATTCAATAGTTTCCTCATTTGAATACATTTTGAATACAGAGTTTGGCTTTAGTCCATGCAAGAACGTGATGTACAACTGTATTTTCCCTCCTTTTTTTTTTTTTTTCAGTGTCTGGAGGACGCAGCCGTTTACATCTCATTGATCTAGGGAGCTGTGAAAAAGTGCTGAGCAAGAGCCGAGATGGAGGAGGTTCTTTATGTCTGTCTCTCTCTGCCCTGGGCAATGTAATTTTGGCCTTAATTAATGGTGCTAAGCATGTGCCATATAAGTAAGTGAATTATTGTCTGCATTATCTTAAAATTGTGGCTGGTGTTACCTTAGCAAAGAATTGCATCAACAATTTACTCTTTACCTAAGAAAAATGAAAAGAAGCTCTATCAGAGAGGGGTATGTCTTCTTTTAAGGTCACTTCTATATTACACGTACATATATCTATTATTCTAGCTGTCTATACCTATATATACGCTTACACAGAACTTTTAAAATTTCACATAGTAACATGAAATTCTTAATTGCATGGTCAAAAATTACAAGCGTATATACTTAAGTTGGGTGAAATTTAGGGAAGGGTTTGCTTACTGAAAAAAGCAAGGGTGAAATGGCCAAAATGTTTTCTTTCCTTCTATCTTCTGGGTTTGAAATTTAGACTGATCTCAGCCACATGGACATTAGTGAACAATTTAATCAAAACTTCATAGTATTGTCTTTTTTTTCCCCAGATTTAAAAACTGGTTTGAAATTTCCAAAAATACTAGAGAGTTTATATCTAGTATGGTCATCACAGGTTATTTTCGTATGCCTTTTGATAAATGACACATCTTTTATATAATTTGAAAATGATACATCTTTTCAATTGAAAAAAGAAGACCACCATGTTGCACATTTGTTTAGCAAAAGTGAACATTTAGGTATGTTCCTTTGGGGAGTGTACTTGACAGTAATACTGTGTCAAACACACCCATGGGGAGCCCAGCTTAAATAAAACCAGAACTTGGCTTTCAGTCCTTAAATTTAATTGCTGCTTGTCTTCATGTGTAATAACTTTGTGCCATTGTTATCAATCATGTCAGTTCACATATTTATCTAGTGCTGCATCTCCAACAGGTGTCCTTTCTTTCTGTATTAGGCAGAAAGATAATTTCCTCAGGCTAGTTGCTAGGTTTGTGGATGGAGTAGAGGATGGATGGGTTAGAATAGGGAAGGGCAGATCCTCAACTTTTTCACCTACCATGGTTTAGTGAGCAGACATGACGATAGTTCCCATGTTGGGCCAGCTCAGTGTGTGATAGGAAGCAGTCCCAGGAGATGTCTTGGAGACTAGTGGAGGACAAAATGTCACCTGTCTTGTCAGCTTTGCTGTCCATTGCAGAGGATGCACATCACCAGGAAAGCCTTCAGAGAGAAATTCTTCTTCCCACTTGCAATGTCAGAGCAGAGAACAGGAGGCAGAATGGAGACTAGATTAGGTGGGGTGGAACCGATAATATATTTCTGATATCTTACATTGTTACATTTGTTTAGAGATTTCTTACCGTTTCTGCTAACTTATTTTATCTTGTTATCAAAATTGTTTGCGCACAGCTCACAGAACTTAGCTATCCACGTACAAAGTCCGCTCAGTTGAAGAATACAGGACTCATTAACTTTTTGGGTAACATTAGCTAAACCTGAGATAATCAGTTGTTTCACAGTTGTCTTAAGTAACAACTAAAATGGATTCTCATACTGCAAATACACAGGAAGATAAATAATTAAAATATTGGTACCTTTGTATGTGTACGTTTAGACACTTCTTATCTACATTTACCATACACGCAAATATCCTGTAAGAGGAAAGCACAGCTTGTGGTGTAAAAATCTGCAAAAAAAGTTGTGATTTCTTTAAACTATCCTAATAATCTCATTTGTTATACAGGGACAACAAGTTGACAATGTTGTTGAGGGAATCACTTGGGAACATCAACTGCAGAACTACTATGATTGCACATATTTCTGACTCCCCAGCCAATTATGCAGAAACTCTGACTACTATTCAGCTTGCATCACGAATCCACCGAATGAGAAAGAAGAAATCCAAGGTTGGTTCACAAACAAGCAGAAATTAATTCATTTGAAAATGAGTTTTTCTAACCTCTCTGCGGGGGAACATGGGATTTCTCGTCAGTAAGAAGTAACACAAAATGCAGAAAAGCTCAGGAGAGGAACTGACAAATGACTTGGCAAAGAGCCATCATCCCACCCCTGATCTTTAATTCAGAAATTCACTTCTTACTGTTCTAAACACCTATTGTTTCTTTGCTTATATGTGGAATTATCTTAGAAGTTCCTATTTATATTAACTATAAACCAATAAGGAAGGAACAGAAAACTGTGTGGGGAAAAAAATGCATAATATTTAAAAGAAATATCTGAAAAAGTGTGATTGTTACATTACTTGTAATAGAGTAAAATCTACATAGTAGGACCTTGTACTTTCATTCACACTCTTTTAACATTTTTCCACTAGAAGTAATTGTGATAGTATACACAAAGCACAGCGTATATAGCAAACCAAACTTTATAATCAATTATATGTATATAAAT
>JAAGNO010013193.1:16735-27423 GCA_033439905.1 Ceryle rudis | reverse complement strand
ATATATACTTATTTATCAATTAATATTAAAACTTTTCCCTCATTTGCAGTATGCATCCAGCTCGTCTGGAGGAGAGAGTTCGTGTGAAGAAGGACATGTCCGAAGACCGCCTCATTTGCGACCATTCCACCCACGAACAGTTGCCCTTGACCCTGACCTTCCTGTCCTGAGTATATCTAGTGATCCTGATTATTCCTCCAGTAGCGAACAGTCTTGTGACACTGTCATCTATGTTGGTCCCAATGGTGCAGCTTTGTCTGACAGGGAATTGACAGATAATGAAGGTCCCCCGGAGTTTGTTCCCATAATCCCATCCCTAAACAAGAAGAGAAGTAAGGACAATTCTGCCATTGGCAGGAGTTCTGACAAGGACCATTTTAAATGCAACACTTTTGCTGAACTGCAAGAAAGGTTAGAGTGCATTGATGGAAGTGAGGAACCCATCAAATTTGCTTGTGGAGAAATCTCTGTTATGTCCAATTGTAGTCCGGTCCCTGGAGGTACAGAAAATGCACAATCTAAACTGATAAAGGAAAAAATACCTTCTCCTGGAGGATTAAAAAAACCTATTCCACAAGAAAGTACATCTCCCAAAAAAGGACATAACCTTCCTTTCCAGGCTGCTGCACCAAGGGGTGGCAATGGCAATTGTCACGAAAAGAGCACACCTCACTTGAAAACAGAGCTTCCCAAGCCACAGAGAGCTGACAACAAAATAATAGACTCGATACTGGAGGGGGAGAGAGAGACAATCACAGATTCCCTGCAGTCCTCAAGGTGTAGCCCTTCAAGGAATCCAGACCAGAATAAGAGCACAGCTGAATGTGTCACTAAGGAAAAGTCTTTATATGTGAAGAGACCCTTGCCAAGCCCAGCACCTCCACCTCCACAGCAGAAAGTGCACATCTCCAAACCTGAGAATTTGGAACTGGACAATAGCAGTGCAGTTCGGACTCCTCCTGTGGGAATGAGCAAGCAGATGGGAAACAAACCTGAGCAAAACCCTGTAGGAAGCACATTTCTGGTTGGCAGCAATGCCCAGAATCAGTCAGGTGCGATAGAGGTACACAGCTTCAGGTCAGCGTTCAGAGGGAAATGTTTTGATCGGGATATACTAACCACCACGGTGACTTTGCAGCAGCCTGTTGAGCTGAATGGGGAGGATGAGCTTGTTTTCACTGTGGTGGAAGAACTATCCATTAGTGGGATAATGGATAATGGAAGACCTTCGAGTATCATTAGCTTTAACAGTGACTGCTCTCTTCAGGCCCTTGCATCGGGTTCGAGGCCAGTCAGTATTATCAGCAGTATAAATGATGAGTTTGATGCTTATACCTCACAGGAGACTTCTACTGGTGTAAATATTGATATTGTTGTTCCCTTTGCTAAGGATCCCTTTACCAGCAGCAGACGTTCCTCCATCAGTTCATGGCTCAGTGAAGTCAGCATCTGTACAATTGAAAGTGATGGTGCCCAGTCTAGTGACAGTTTTGTCGCACAGTCATCTTACAGCTGTAATAAGTCTGTGGAACCCTTCACCCTGGATTCATCCCATTTATCTGTGCCCCTGAAAAGTTCTCTGAATGACAGTGGATTTTGCTTCTCTGAACTGGAGAGTGAGAGTTTGAGTTCCAGCAAGCTGTCCTCAGGCATCAGTAAAAGCCCTCAAACCTCTGAAACTACCAAAGCATCTCAGATAAAAAGTTCTTTTTGTGTTACTGATCAGCCCGTAAAAATAAAATTTAGTAATTCTCATGATATGCCTGTGATAGAAACCATACATTCTAGTCTTCCTCGGAAAACAAAAACTACCTCATCTCCAATCCACAATAATACTGTCCTCGGCTATAAAGAGCTGCAGAATCCACATGTTATATTTGAAGATCCTTGGCTGTTGCGCAATGATTATCAGTTG
This sequence comes from Ceryle rudis, assembly GCA_033439905.1. Lineage (NCBI taxonomy): Eukaryota > Metazoa > Chordata > Aves > Coraciiformes > Cerylidae > Ceryle > Ceryle rudis. The sequence continues at coordinate 25,508 of JAAGNO010013193.1, read as the reverse complement.
GAAGCAAAACCTGCAGACTTGCTGCTGTCTCCAAAATCTCATGCATTTGGTACTGAAAAGCAGACAGGAAAAGCTGCTCAGTATTTTGGTGCAGCGTCCAGGCCAACGAAATCGCAGACTATGCTCGCCTGTTCGCAGAGGGTTGTGGATGGTTGTGAAATGGCCTGCAAATCCTCCAGTGGAGCTGCAAAGAAGTCAGAAGTTGCAATGAAGATGCCACAGCTGAAGAGAGGAGCCACTACGCTGGGAGTGATGCCAGTGTCACACACCAACAGTACTTTGTCGGAGACTGTGACCAGAGGGAATGCAGATGCTCCCTTGGCCACTGGCAGCTTGAAATCATCACTAGGGAAGAAGAGTGCACCACAGAAGTCAACCATGTTGCCCAGGCCAGGTGGGCCAACACCTCCAACACCTCCTGTACGTAAATCAAGCCTGGAGCAGAAGCCTGTTGGTCTGAGTAATGGTGGGGGGAAAGCTTCCAGCCTGGACTTTGCCAGAGCTGCCACATCAAAGGCTGAAGATGAAGCAGATTTGCGGTTAAAAGCTGGGTCTTACTTTGGTGAAAGTACTGGCAGCAAAATGAATCTGAAGGGCGACCACTCTTTGCCCAAAATGACATCCAGCTTAAAGGTGAAAGCATCAAAGAGCGAAGCTGTGCACCGTTATGGGAGCCACATGTCCCTGGAGAGGTGTGACAGCCTGACGTCGGTTGGATCCAAAGCGAGCATGGTGAGGGAGATTGGGAGCAGCAGCAACAGCCGGGCAGGGCGCTCCGTTCCCAGGCTGGGTGTCCCCCCTGTTGCCTCCAGTGTGGGTTTGCCACCACCCTTCACCACCCCTGCACCTGGGAAAAACAGCCAGGCAAAACCCACAGCTAACCAGAAGGTACAAGCAAATGGGAATAAAAACCGGGGCCTCTCTGCCAGCGGGTCAAAGTCTCTCAGTTCTTCTGTGAAGTCCCTGGCGCAGCCTGTGGGGAAGGGCTCTGGTATGGCCCCTGGAGGGAAGGCAGCCCCCCGCTCCGTGCAGCCTGTCAATGTCAAAGCTGGCCGAGGGACCATCATGGGGACCAAGCAGGCCATGAGGGCAGCCAACAGCCGTGTGAATGAGTTGGTGTCGGGTGGCTCTGCCAAGGTGGGCCATTTCCGAGGCTCCACTGACTCTGACAGTGGCAACGACAGTGGCATTAACCTCAGCGATGAGAAGTCGCAAATCCCGGTGCTGCCATCTCCGTACAGCAAGATAACGGCTCCCCGGCGGCCTCAGCGGTACAGCAGTGGGCATGGTAGTGACAACAGCAGCGTGCTAAGTGGGGAACTGCCACCGGCCATGGGGAGAACGGCTCTCTTTTACCACAGCGGAGGCAGCAGTGGCTACGAGAGCATGATTCGGGACAGTGAGGCTACCGGCAGTGCCTCATCGGCACACGACTCCATGAGTGAAAGTGGGATGTCTTCACCAGGCCGCATGCGGAGCCTCAAGTCTCCTAAGAAACGATCAACGGGTAAGAAATGAAGGGGAAGGTGACCAGGTGTCCATGGCTGCTCTGCTGCGTTCCAGAGGGTGAGGGGTTTTCATGGTGTCTCTGACAGAGGGAGAGGAGGTTTGGGGGAAGCTTGAAGCAGGGAGGTGGACTGTCTGCATGCGCTTGTGTGTGCACGTGTATCTCTGTGACAGCAACTACTTGTCATTTATTTCTCTTCAAAGCTGCAGGTGTGGCACAGGTGCTGCAGTGGGGAGGGCAGGGCAGGCTTTGGGTGCCCTGAGGGGCCGGCAGCCTCCCTGCAAGGGAGGAGGCAGCATATGAGTGCTGGCAAATGAGGGGATATTCCTTCCTCCGTCAGCTGTGAGTGCAGCATTGGGGCAGCCCAAAATAGGAGAATGTTGGTGTAGGTGGGTTGGGAAGAGTGAGGGTGCTGGGTGGGTGCTGATGAATTCTGGTGAGGATCAAGTGAGTGTCAGGGAAGACCAGTGAGAGACAGGCAGTGAGGAGAGGGGGATCTCTGCTGCCAGATGTCTGTGGGGGAATTCCAGTGAAATGGGCTGGGACTGTAGTTTGGAAACAAGGGAATAGGCCTGGAGGTGAGAAGAGTGTTTGTGAATTAATGAGGATTGCTGAATGTGTGTTAGATTACCCAAAGGTAAGGCTTAGAGGCAGAGCAGTAGCATGCATATGTAAGATGCAACTACTCTTACATTAATGCTACCAGCTAGTTGCAAAATTATTGTATTGCACTGCAGTAGTGTTCACATATAGTATCTGCATGGACACTTTAAAATTTCTTTAAGCAATTGAAAACCAAGTGGGGGAGTTGCTCCATATGACAGCTCTTACAGTATTCATTTTTACAGATCTAAGTTGAAATCATGTAGCATCATAAAGGATTGGTGGCAGTCGGTGCCATGTAGCTAATGACCAGCAGTGTTGTTCAGCAACTTAAGCAGACTGACTGTTGGAAGTATAGTAGGAGCTAATATCAGCAGTGTGCTGAATCTGAACGATTGGTTGGAAAGCAGTAATTGTTGTAGTCCCTGTAGACACCCATGATGCAGTAAAATCAAATGAGTTAAACTGATGTAGATGTCATGGTACTTTCTGGTCAGAGCAACTGAGTTGCTTCAGCAGGTGATAAATCATTTTGGAAACTTAGTGCAACATTTACTGCAATTCTCTTTCCATAGCATATCAACCTTTTAAACCTTTCCTACAAATCAATATTAACAGTTGTATATGTTGCACACATATTGAGAAGGCATTATGCACTGATGGATTTGTATTTGTTTTTGCCCCAGGAAATGCTTATAAGGCCTTTAAAAATGATGAACTATTTCTTTTTCCAATTGAAATTTCTCTCTATCAGTAAATTATGTATTACTTTTTTTGGAGTGCTGTAGACTTCAAGAGAGTAATGTGTTTTATACATGAAATGAGGTTTCCTGGGAAGCTCATGAAATATTTCTTACAAGAAATGTTTGGTGCAGACCATTATTGGCATATATTGTAATCTTTGCAAAGTGTTAGAGATTCTTGGAGTAGCTTACATTGCTCCAAACTGTGTTGGAGTCATGCAGCCTCTGGATTTAAGGACAGATGATACTCTCATATATGTCATTGGAAACCTTGTCCCCTTACCCTTTGACTTTATCCTTGGAGAAATGGTATTGATCTTGGCTGGTACAATGGAAGGATATGAAGTTCTTTTGCTTAGTGTACATGTTTGACTGCGACTGTTAAGTGTCTCTTCAGAGGCATCCTGCTGTCACCACAGGATCAGAGTTACAGTGGGTGGTTTCAGCATGCAGGAATATAGTGGTGATTCAGGCTATATGAGTCGGGGTTGTGAAAATGATGAACAAGTGATGTAGATGTAGAACCATCTTCCCCTTTCCAAAACATTCCCATCATGATTGTTCTTGTTACTTAGAAATTAGCAAGGATGTAATAAAGAATTACAGATGTTTTTCTTAAGACTATGCAAACTGGAAGAAGGAATGCATTTCACCCACTTTTATAAAAGTGTAGAAAGGAGGACCCTGGGAACTACCAACCTGTCAGCCTTATCTCTGTGCCTGGGAAGATCATGGAGCCGATACTCCTAGAAGCTCTGATAAGGCATATGGAGGACAAGGAGGTGATCCAAGACAGCCAGTATGGCTTCAATAAGGGCAAGTACTGCCTGACCAACCAACATAGCAGCTTTCTACAATGGAGTTACTAGGCCAGTGGGCAAGGGAAGAGCTGTGGATGTCATCTGTCTGGATTTCTGCAAGGTCTTTGACATGGTCTCCCACAACATCCTACTTGCCAAGTTGCAGAGATATGGATTTGATGGGTGGGCTGTTCAGTGGGTAAGGAATTGGCTGGATGGTCACATCAAGAGGGTAGTTGTCAATGGCTTAATGTCCATATTGGAGATTGGTGACAAGTGGTGTCCCTCAGGGGTCCATCCTGGGACCAGCACTGTTTCATTAATATTTTCATCAATGATACAGAACAGTGGGATTAAGTGCACCATCAGCAAGTTTGCAGATGATGCCAAGCTGAGTGGTGCAGTTCATATACAAGAGAGATGGGATGTCATCCAAAGGGACCTGTACAAGCTGGAGAAGAGGGCCCAGGTGAACCTCATGAGGTTCAACAAGACTGAGTGTCCTGCACCTGGGTTGGAACAATCCTCATTATTAATACAGGTTGGGGGATGATGTGATAGAAAGCAGCCCTGTAGAAAAGGACTTGGAGGTTCTGGTGGATGAGAAGCTGAACATGAGACAAGAATGTGCACTTGCAACCCAGAAGGCCAATCACATCCTGGGCTGCATCAAAAGAAGAGTGGCCAGCAGATTGAGAGAGGTGACTCTGCCTCTCTACTCTGTCTTGGTGAAACCTCACCTGGAATACTGCGTCCATCTCTGTAGCCCTCAGTGTGGAAGGATGTGGAACTGATGAAGCAGGTCCAGAGGAGGGTCACCAAGATGATCAAGGGGCTGGAACACCTCTCCTCTGCAGACAGGCTGAGGGAGCTGTGGTTGTTCAGCTTGGAGAAGAGAAGTCTTCAGGGAAACCTTATAGCAGCCTTCCAGTAGCTGAAAGGAGGCAACAAGAAAGCTGGAGAGCGACTGTTTACAAGAGCATGTAGTGATAGGGTGAAGGGCAATGGTTTTAAACTAGAAAAGGCTAGATTTACATTGGATGTTAGGAAGAAACTCTTTACTATAAGGGTAGTTGAACACTGGAACTATTTGCTCAGGGAGGTGGTGCAGGCCCTATCCCTGGGGACATTCAAGGCCAGGCTTGATAAAGCTCTGAACAACCTCATCTAGGTGAGGATGTCCCTGCTTGCTGCAGGGGGGGTTGAACTAGATGACCTTTGGAGGTCCCTTCCAGCTCAGGGAATTCTATGATTCTATGAAGCAGGCAACTCTTCAGGTATCTGTGGCAATGTGTTGCTTTGGGGATACCTGCTGGTATTTTGTTTCCATTTCATGTTTAAGTTTGTGACAGGGCTTACTTGCCAGCCTTAACTTGCATTTAACTCTCTTGTAGAGGTCTCAGCCAAGAAGTTATTTTGACATCACTGTTCTCTGAGCAGCACTGTCCCATCTGTTTGATGTGCTCCCTTTTGTAAGAAGAAATAAGACTCCTTACCTCTGAGTTGGTTTTCAATAAGAGAAGGAAATTAGGCATGAATTTATTGTTACCAGTCACTCAAAAGCTACTTATACTTATTGCTACTGTGTGACATTTCAGCTTATTTCTGGTAACCTTCAGCCCTCCTCCTTTACCTAGGGACTGGACTGCAGCTTTGTTAACACTACCTGACCAGCTCTATACCTGACCTTTACACTACATGACACATGTAGTGTAAAGGTCAGCCTTTTAGAGAATGAAGAGATACTTGCAAAAACTGCTGGGAGAAAAAGTGCCAACTCTTGTATACTGAAGTACCGGCATTTTTGAAGGCCCTAAGTCAGTCTCTGCTTCATGAAACTTGAGCTGTAGCAGATGGATCAAGGTGGCAGTATCCTATTTGTGTGTAAAACTGGGAGCCCTCCTCTTGAGGAACTGTTGAGTTACATCATGTGAGCTTTTGAGTGCTAGTGCAAATAAATGGTCATAGCCCTCAACGTTAGAGGTGGCTCATGTTGCATGCTGGTATTTAGCATCTTAAAGCATTGGTAGTAGTTCTGGAGGGAACTGTTTGCCCTTTGCAAAGAGGGAATACAATGAGATGGATCTGAGATATCCTTGCTTGGCTTTACCTGGAGGAGCAGGAGATTTCCAGATTCGTTTGCCATTGTTGGTATTGGTTTGAAATTACTTACTATCTCATTGCCATTGCAAGGTAATGAATAGCATTGTAGCCCACCAAAGAAACATTAATTCAGGGAAAATATTTTTGCAAGGAAAAAATAAAGAACTGATGCTCAGACATCTGCTCTGGGAGAGGAACTGCTGTTACTCCCATCCGTGAACCAAATAAAACATACTTTGTCAAGGCAGTAACTCCATTAGCAGCCTAAGGGTATTTTACTAAAAGGAAAAGATCAAAAAAAAGCATCTCTCCCCAAGTATCCTGAGAACCTAAATCTTCCTTTAATTCACTGTAGTACATTCTGCAGTCTGTTAGTCTCAGAGTCTGAGGAACACTTGTCTTCTGTATTTTAGGTCTCCAGCGTCGTAGGCTGATTCCTGCTCCATTGCCAGATGCTGCCTCCCTAGGAAGAAAACCCAGCGTCACTGGCCAATGGGTTGATCTACCACCTTTGCCAGGCACTTTAAAGGAACCATTTGAAATTAAAGTTTATGAGATTGATGATGTGGAACGATTACAGCGACACAGACAAGAGGAAACTGAGGTCAGCACATATTTTACAACAACTGTAGACAACTTAAATTACAGTATACAGGCAGAGTCTTTGCTTGAATGCTGAAATGGTGTTCAGGAAATTGATTGCAATTAAAGCACTATAATTATTAATTTTACAATTCATATGTTGGGGTACCCTTAACACAGAATATTAAAATGATTACTGTCAAAAATTAATTGTGTCTAACATGACTGATGGTGTAAGTGGAAGTTACCAATGAATACATTATGAGAAGACTTTATAATCTCAGCCTGGCTGATGAAACCTTACAGTCTCCCTCAACGATAGGGTCATTAACTCTTTATGTAAATGACAGGATTCTATTAAATCAGGGATACACGGAGTTTAATTTACTTGTAATTGAAAAAGACTTCAGCTAATTCTATTATGGAGACCAGAATTCTATATTCTTCTGATGCCTTTTTCCTATTTCTTTCATAATAGCCTTTCCAGGATGTTGAGAAGGTAGGAATGCTTTTAAGAAAATAAGAAGTCCTATGTTTTAGGATTAGATATAACTCTAACATTGTTATTACTAGGCTGTGTTTATCATTTGCAGTACTTTCAGAATGTATTAAGAAATGTTTGCTAATTCAGAGAAGTACAACAAATGCTCAAGTGATGTAGCATGCTCTTCCTCTTGGTTAGAATCCATCAATGTAAATTTCAAATAATAATAATAAACAACCCCCCAAAACAAACAAAAACCCCAAAACAACAACAACAACTAAACAAAAAACACCAAGACAGACAAACAAACAAACAAACAAAAAAACCCCCCAAACAAACAAAAAACCCCAAAATAACATAAACCCACCAACCCCACAGCCAAAGAAAACAACCCACCTGCTAACTCATACAAATAATGGTCTGGGAGCAATTTGTGTGAACCTGAGGTCAGCTCCTAACAGGCAAATTCATGAAATGGTGTATCTATGTCTTAAAAGGGTCTGATGTATTTCCATACCAAGCTGAAGATACTAGAAAGGCGCCAGCAGCGAATCAGAGAAGTAAAGGCAAAGTATGAATTTCTGAAGGAAGAGTTGGAAGAAACAAAGTGCAGGTTGATGATGGATCCAAATAAGTGGAAAGAAGACTGTAAGTATTTTGCAAAAACAACAGTATAGTCAGCATATGATAAATTTTCAGCATGTGAGCAGTCCCACTGAAAAACTTAAGCACTTGCTAAGATATTTTTCTAAATTGACCCCTAAAATGCTCTGTGACTCTATTTGTATTTCTGTGATACGGGATTTGTTTAGTGCTGAGTAGTACCAGAAATGAACAAAAAAACCTGCTGCAAACGAACCAGAAGAGAGAACATCAAAGGAATGCGGAGACTCACTGCAATGCTTGTTAATATTAAACATTTGCATAACCTTTTATTATCCTTCCTTGCAAAGAACGAAAAAAATGTTTCCATATCCATGTTACAGCTGGAAAATTGAGGCATGAGTGCTGTACTTAGCTGAAGCCTCAAAGTAGAGTTCTGCATCTGCTGAACAAAATGAAAAAAAATTCTTGGTTCAAGAAAAATAATCTTGTACTCTACATTATTGTCTCCCTTGGGATAGAGTAAGTTTCACTTTATTCTATTGAGCTGTTTCTCTTACTAATTTTTTTGTCTGACAGTTGAAGTGGATCCTGACCTCGATAAGGAGTCACAGGAGTACCTGGAGGCACTGGAACAAGTGACAGAGGAACTGGAGCAGTGTGTTAATCTGTGCAAGTCACATATCATGATAGTGACGTGTTTTGATATTGGAATAACAGATGCACAAGATGGAGTGAGGGAAGTGGAGGTTTGAAGAGAGGTTTTTCAAGGGAGTGAAGGAAGTGAAGCTGGATTGTCCGACATGAAGAAGTATAGAGATAAAGTAGCTGGGAAGTGAAGGAGGAAAGGTGAAGACTAAAAAGCAACAATGAATGTTGTAAGAGAAAGGAAGAGCTGAAGGATGGGAATGTTCATAAATCATTTGGTGCCTCAATGTGACCTGAACTGTACAAAGATAAAAATAGGATCAAGTATTGCTTCTACCAGCGGGAAGTGAGGAAATTTAGTACAAACCAATATGTTAATTGACAAACAAGCATACAATGGAAGTGCCTTTAAAATTCATTTGATTTCCCTTTTTGTATTTGGTGCTAGAATTAAAGCCAGCAAACCTAAGCAGACCACAAAATGTATTCCTACGAAATATTTTATACTGTATAGTGTATTTATGACTATATGTAAAAAACAAACAACATTGTAGCAAAAGCAATAAGTAAATTATGTTTTCGTACCTGAACTTGCCTTCTTGTTTCATAGAAAAGCTGTTTTATGTAGCAGAATTAAAATTGTATTATAATTGTTTTCTTGGTTAGGGTTCAAGATATTTTTATGAACATTTATCTATTG
>JAAGNO010013193.1:0-16699 GCA_033439905.1 Ceryle rudis | reverse complement strand
ACCTTCAGGTTTTGTATTATTACTTTTTCAGATCAAAATAAATGTTTGTTTTCCATTTTATATATACATATATAGATATATATTAACTGCTTACCTACTTACTTGGTTACTAACCTCACTTTTCACAGACGTGGTCTTTTTGGAGTCATAAACTTAATGTGAGGAAGTCTACAAAGGGCACTGTGGTTGTTTTGGTTTTCTTTTTTCCTCTGACTGCAGGAATTGATAATTATGTTTATTACCAAAACCATAAAACAAACAAACAAACAAAAAAAAGGAACAAAAAGTTTTTGTAAATGTTAAGTTAGGTTCATATTTTTATATAGTTTTGACTATAAATATAGCATTTGCATTTTGAACTTTTAAGACAAATAGTATATCTTTTTACAGTTTTTCTAAGGAAGGCAAACCCTCAGGATCAAGTTTATACATGCTGCATGAGATTTGTGCTTTTTTGAAGGAGGCCACTTAAGTGTGGAAACTATTGATAAATTGTTGCCAAACAAATACTTTTGAAGAGGTTTAATAGTGTATGTAATACCACATTTCATAATGAATCATATTTTCTAATCATCTTCCTTTTTATGGTTTTTTCAAATCCTTTGTACAAATATGTATTATAACAGCTTGCTTCAGTTTTTATCTGTGAATAAAAGATACATCTATTGTTATGATTGCTTCTTACTATGTATGTGATTTTAATGTTCGGAAGAGAGAGGATGGCCTGTGGTACATTGCGTTAAATGTCATACTATATTATCTCTTTGCCCAAAAGAGATAACTGGGAACAGAGTTTTGACATTAGTCATCATAAACCAATTGGGAAAGAGAGACAAAACACCAAAGGGTAAAATAAATAGTGCTGGTAATACTTCTATTCTTTTAGCGCTTCATAGTTTACAGAACAAAGACCTGCGGCTCACATACTTGTTTTCCCTGATGAAACAAAGCAATTAAAAATGGGTCTAAAACAGAAGAAAACCTTAGGAACTGAAAACAAGCCCTTGGCTTTGTAGGTCCATCATAGCAAATGCCTACATTCATTTCTCTCTGACACTGCTGCATTTGCTCTCTGGTTAGACAGTAGCTGTGCCTGGTCCTCACCTTCCCCTGATGCTGGCTGGAGTTAACTCCAGGCAGATTTAATGTAAAGCTAGTGCTTCTCATGACACCATCTGGAGTATTTTCCATCTATTTGGCCAAATGGCCTGTAATATGTGAAATTTCCTCCCCACCTTTTTCTCTTCCTATGTAACCCTAACAGCATGGCATCCAAGCACCAAGTTCTTTTACGCTCACAAGAAGCCTATGAGAAGGGCGTGAATGCTTTCCTCCTCATTCTGCAGCTGGAGAAGTGGGAGAGAGAGAGCAGGAATTTGATGTTTAAATATCTTTGTGACTGCATAGGTTACAAAGGATGCCCTGTGCTTACCTACCTCTCTGATTTATCCCTTGCAAGGGGTGCACTGTGTTTGCTTGCTGCCATTTGGCAGTGTGTTGGACTGTATGCAGGGGAATGTGGAATCTAGAATTTCTGGAGGATCCTCTTGCTGATATACTTGAATACCAGATATATTTATTCAGTTGTAAATTCCTACCATGTTTGCTTTCTGTATGTGCCACGGGTCTTCTAAAGATGGAGTCAAAACCATGTAGAGCTTCAATACATAGTGTTTGGGTTTTTTTCAGAGCAAGGATCAGAGATAAATACAGTCAAAATAAAACAGTCAGCAGCATGTGGAGGTAGAAATATTTCTTAGCAAAGGGGAAAACCTCCCAACAAGAGGGAGAGAGGAGAATATATTTATGGGGAGCTCTTCACTGTGGTGTTAGGTTTTGTGCTGGTGTCATTATACTGTCCTCTGGAGATGCACATCTTAATGGTGCTGCTGCAAGAGGAGTTGACCTGTGGTGTCCTGTGAGCCTTGGGCAGAGCAGGGCTGGGCTCACAGTCTTTTCAAGATAGCCTGTAACTCCCTTTTGAATGGATGGAAGAGATTTTGTCACTTTTATTTGCCAGCTACTTGATACTCTCCCTGGAGGTCTTTGTTGTTTCTCCCTCACTCTGGCAATATTATAATCCTCAGAAATAAAGTCAAGCCACAAAACATCCATCCCAATTTTCACAAACCTGACAGTTTGTTTAAATATTCCCATATATAGTGTTTGCGTATCAGGCTTGCATCCTTTGATGCTTTCTACTTAATTTCTAACTATAGTTATATTTGCAACAAAGTAGCAAAGGAGGCATTTCAGGGCTGCTTAGTTCCACGTCAGTATGGCAGTAGCATGCATATTAAATGTGTTTAGCCTCTGGCTTGGAGACACAAAGCAAGCTTGAGATGCAAAATGAGGTGAGGTACTGATGGATGAAATAGCAGACTTTTCCCTGTGCAAATGCTGCTCTTTACTGGTAGTTGTGGGTAATGAATTATCTTTTGTATCTCGAGACCTCAGAGCCTGTAATATTCCTTTCTTTTTAGTTATTTTTGCAGCCCTGTCCAGTTAAAATTTATAGAAATGCATGCTTAGTTTATGATTCAAGCCTCTTTTGGAAAAGTCTTAGGTATATAAGGGTAGAAATGATAATTGCAAATTTAAGCTGGATGCTTAATATAATTATTTTTCTATTGAGATTGATTTAAAATAGCTATTAAATTGCACATTTAAAGATGTGATCTTATTGAGTTGATTACATTATGAAGAACCCCACTGGTGTTGGTAAACTGTGTACATTACTTTTGTCAGGGCTAATTCACACCAGAATTCTTTCTCCCTTGGTTGCAGATCTTCCCATGAAATCCCTCACCTCCTCCTTGCTAGGGCAACCCTTCCTAGGTCTCTTGATGGCACAGTTTACCAAGCAGCTCACATCACACTTACTTCCCAGCAACAGGGAGGATGTATTGACAGCTGCTAGTTTTTTCAAACTGATGCAGTGGTGACACTACATCAATCCAAAAGATTAAATTTCAGGAAGTGGGACATGAATTCCCTTTACCTTGAACCCCACCTTCTACCAGAGTTTAGCTTGCCTGCATGTGAGGGGTGGGGAGAGGAGAGGTCCCCACTGCTTCAGTCACTTGGTCAGGAATCTTTTCAGGATGGACCGGAACAGAAATCAAGGGAGAAGGCAGGGCTTTTATCTGTCGACCCTGGAGTCAGCAAAGTGAGGAGAAGCTTGCATTCTGGACATGGCCTCCAAACTTACTTTGGCATTTTCCCATCCAATGGTCATGGTCCAATATATAAAACTACTGTTGGAAGGTGGTATTTTAACTCACTGGTCAGAATTTGCAAGTTGGATGGATGAGTTGTAGGAGTCAGTAGCCACTCCTGTAAGCTGTGCTGTTGCTAACCATGTGCTAAGCAGTGTACATCTATGGGGACATTGCTATGTTTCTAGAAGTATTTTGAAGTACAGTTATTACAAGCATAGATTCCCTATAGAGCAATCAGATGGTGTGTAGGCAAAAACTCACTGAATGTATGTGTAAAACATTTTTCCTTATAGTGCTTCTGGTCTAAACAGTTCCAGCTAATGCTTTTCTAGGACATTCTTAACTGCAGTGTTGAAACATCAGTACTAAAAGAGAATGCAATAGAAATATGAGATTATTTGTTCTTTTCTCAGCATGCAGAAAGTGTTTCATTTATTTCTATTTCAAGATACCCGTGTATTCTGTTTCTAGTTATAAATCCACGTTTTCCAGTCACTTGCATTTTATTTTTAAAGTTATGTGTGGAACATAACTCCACAGGCAGCTGTCCTATACTGTGGCTATAGGAAGGGTTTAAGACAAAAACGTTAGCTATAAGATGACCTCTGTATCAGATGTCTAAGCTGGCAGAAGTGGACACACATTAAAAATGGTGCCGTATTTGGGCCCCAATTCACTAGAGCACTTAGGCACCTGTTTAAGCAAGCAAGTAAATCTGGTTTGTATCCAGCAAAACACTCCAATTTTGGCTTGTATCCCACTGCCTTAGATTTTTTTTTTTTTTGCTCCAGGGCTTCAGATGGTGTAAATTGTATTAGCAGTGGTTCAGTGGATCTACATTGGCTTTCACCAGATGAAGATGCTGTTGAAAATATTTTACTTTGGGAGAAAGAATAATTCTGTCAGTGTGCAATGATATTACAAGTGCAAATTAGAAAGCAGAAGCTGCCTCCTAGGCTGCTCCTCTGTGTAGCATCTCATGGTTTCATGCAGAATTTGACTTGCAGAAATCTGTTTGTGGAAGACATAGAATAAGACATAACTCTCGACAGTGTGGGTGTTCAGAGAGGATTTATTATCAGACCTGCAGGGGAACTGGCTGGTGATGGGGTGTGTTGGGCACAACAGTAACCTTACAATTGCTTACAGAGGATCCCATTACTCATTATTTTCCTTCCCAAGACTCTCCCCACAATTGGGGTGGGACAGCAGGAGCATGGTGGCAAAAGGGGAATCTTTCAGAGCAACCCACACAGGGAGTCTGGATGAGGCACAATTTCTCAGTGGCCAGTTTTTACCTGTTTTATATGTCTTTTACTTTGAACTGTTGCGTTCAGCTTGAGACAGGTCATTCCAGGGTATATTCCTGTGGTTCCTGGATGAGAGGAAAGGGAAGCTGTCACTTGGCTACATCTCACTGGGGAATGGACAGTAAAAAGATGCTCTTACAGCAGGTACTGCACTAACTTATTCAGTAGCATAATTCACTTGCTGTACTTTTATATTAATGTATTCTATAGAGATTAGGATAGAGATTAGATCTTTGTCATAAGGAGGTCTCTCTGAAACAGGTTTTGTTTGGTTGATTTGTCTTTCAACTGGACAACCCAGGTCCTGGCATGAGCCAGTACAGCTTCATTCTGCAAAGGTTTTGCTTCATTTCTTTAATGTCAACGTCTCTTTGGGAGCTTTCTGTCAGGTCTGGCAAAGGAAGGCAGCAGTGCACTCTGTGCTGCCTCAGCTCCCTTGGATGGCTGAAAGAGCTTGTCCTGGCTTTTGACAGACTTGGGTTTGGAGCTTTGCAGTTGACTTCAGTAGGAGAAGAACCAGTTCATTAGTTAACTTCTGGCATTGCTGGTATTACAGCAATATTATGTGGCCAGAAGGAGCAAAGTCTTTGGTCCCAGGGTAGTGAAAAAGCAGGTTCATCCCTCCTTGTTATCTGGCTTTCCTTCCTGAGATCAGCGATTGCCTTAGGTTCTGCCCTTCAGAGTGTCAGGGACCTAAACAGGGCTGGGAGCTCCCGACACAGCTCACGTGACTGTATTTAAAGCACATTTTAATTGATCTGACCTTGTATGGGAAATACCTTTGGAGTTCTCATGTGCTGCACTCTGGGAGGCAGTTGCAGTGCTCCAGGGCACAGGCAGTAAAGAAATAAGCAGACGTTTTAGAATTTGGCCTTTGACTGGAAAAACGGACTTTTAAGTATTGGCGCACAGAGACCTTTCCCTCTGTCTGTAACAACGCCTTCCATTTGTCAGCACCTGGCACAGCTATACTTAGAAATGCTGCTTGGTTTGAAGGGTGACACTCATTTTGTTGTACATTACCATTTAAATGAGTTACATTTGTACCTAAAGGCTTCAGTCTCGTGGGGATAAGCGCTGTACAAAGCGTTTTTTAGCCTAAATAGAAAGGGTATGAGGCGGAAGGACAAAGTGGACTACTCTGTTTCCCTCCAAATTGAGCACAATTCTTAAAAATACGTCTCTCACAATGTCCTTTGCTGAGTACAGAGCAAAACCTTCAGCCACGACAGCTGAAACACTGCAGACAGGCTCTGATGGGATGCCATTTTCAAACTGGTCAGTTTTCAAAGTGAGGACATGTTATTTACTTGTATGACAGGATATGCGGGAAACAAAGCTTTCCCTTCAGCTTTTGAGGAAAGAAATAGAAGGAGGAAAATGTAATGTATACAAATACATCCATAACAGAAGAAAAAAGCTGTGCATTCTGGACAGGCACAAAGGGATGGAGGAGACTGAGGGCAGCCTCGTGTTGCTCCCCTTCCAGCTCCCCCCCCTATATCCTCAGTCATATTTCTTCTCGGTTTCCTACCATCCAAATAATTTGCAAAATCTTATGTCTAGAATTGATGTAGCAATTTTCTAGAACACTTTTGCAAAGCAAAGCTTCCCTGTTTTCTCCCTTTCCCAGTTCTTAGTGTTCTGTAGGGCATCATCTATTCTTGCTGTTCCCTCTTCTGATGCCTCGCTTGGTCTCCGATTTGTTCTTTCATATTTAAAGTGTCTCCACCAGATATTTTAAGATTAATTTTTTAGGCAACTAATGAAATAATGCATATGCACCACATATACATACTCCAAAGAACTCCAGCAAGGCTACCATTTGCAGGGGATTTCTCTCTAAAATATCCAGTAGGCTGCTGAGGGAAGTGCTGAATGTGGAAACCAACTATTTTTCTTGGTTTACATGTTCAGAGCTTACTATGTTGTCTTATTAATCTACTGTTTTCAAAAAAACCAAAATACAGTAGATCAACAATCTGATATCTGGTATATTCTTGGGGTGCCCTGGTGCTCTTTTCAATGGTGCTGTGACTTTGGAAAAATTCCCTGCTCTGATCTGTTTTTTGAAGTTACTTCATGGGTTTGGCAGCTGACCCACCACATACCAGTTTGGAAGGACTTCCAGATGTATTGACAACAGACTGACCGGTTTGCCATAGGGACTAAAGAAATCCTTTCAGGTGTGTAAATTGTAAATACAGGTTTGAAAGCTTCATAAAATTTACCCCTCCATGGTGCTCATGGTATGGATGTGATATTTGACTCACTGATGTTGTAAGAACAGTTAATATAATAGATATGTTGGGAATACAGCCAGGAATTTTGGCTCCATGTGCACCAGGAATGCAGCTGTGTAGTCCTTGTCTTCAAGGCCTTTCCCCATTAACAGTGTTAATAATCAGGCTGGAAACAAGCACAGCAGTCTGACAGCACCATATGCAAACTAACTGGGAACCTTTGGAAATACTAGCGCCCTGCCTTCCCTTCTCTGGCAGAAGCCTCTCTCTGCCCCTTGCATACACGCAGCTAGTTCATAATCTTCAGGCTGGGGGTAAATGAGAAGATGTAGGGCTGCTCCTGGCATTCTAGGACCCATGCAAGTCATTGCGTGCATTTCAAGTGGCTTCCACTGTGTTGCTATTTACACAGAGCTCTGATACTTTGCAAGAGGTGATTTAACTGTAATCTCCCACAGCAACAAGCTGCACAGGCAGTAGTTCTGCTATTTGTATCTAAGTCTAAAATGTGGCAATACTTCAACAAAGCCAGTGTGGCTTTGTGCTTACAAATGTCTTGCATCAACCTTGTCTTTGTTGTGCTATCATCTTATCAGAGGGAATGACTGATGTGTTTTGCCAGCCTGCAGTGCATTGGCACATACCTTCTAAGGGACCTGTTGCTGCTTTTTCATTTCTGGAGTGCACACGTATAGGCTGGGAGGGCCAGCGCATGACTGAGCCGCTCCACTGGTTGACAGAAGTATCTGTAGTAACCAGACTATAATTCAAGTTCTTCTGCTAGTTCCCAGTCTTTGAAAAGTCACAGGTCTAGATTTAGCAATGTGGCAGGAATGTGTGGGCCACCTGGAACCTGTCCAAGTGTTTGTCCTTATTGCACCGCAGTTGCTGTTTCTTGTTCCTTAAATTGTCAACAACTTAATGTCTAGATGAGAATTTTGTAAGCATTTACATGCATCAGATGATGATCACTCCCCTTGCCCAGAGGGATGTGAGACTGATGAAGAAATAACAGATTTCACTGTGCATTTGGAGCAAGGAGTTGAAAAGGCTGTGGTCTGTTTTTGCAGCACACAGAGGGAAGCAGTGACCATGTGGAAAGGACTCAGCTTTGTACCGTAGCCAGCTTAAGTGATGACTTGACAGCCCTGACAGTGTGCTCATGACTCACCACACCTTTCAATCCAACAGGAGCTGGAGATTTGCTCTTTATAAAGACAAATTGCTCTTTTTATTTGCTTTATGTTGAATTCTGTCTTTTTTAAAATGTGTGATGAACCAACCGCAGCAGTAAGGTTTTTTCCCCATTTTGTCCAAACTTGAACTTGTCCAGAGGCCTTTGAATAGAAAAACAGTTTGCTTTTTATATCAGGTGTTTCAGGCATGTTCTGACTGCATCAAAAAACAACAATAGGAAAACTGCAGAGCAACTACAACAGAAGAGAACCTGTAGTTATTACTAACTATCTCAGAGTTTATTGTTCTCATTTAGACCACTACCATTCCCCCACACATCAGGAATAGATGATATTAATTCAATAGAGCATTGCTCCATGGTTTGTGCAGCAGGCTGTGCATGCTATTTGTCAGAAGAAACAGAGAAGCATAGATTCTTACGGACTTATGAACACCTCCCCTCCATCTCTTCCCACTAAAGTCAAGCTCCTGGCACGTTCCCAGTAACAATCCCAGCAGACAAAAGACAGCATGTGCTGCGGCTAGTGCAGAGCAATTTGCGTGCTGGCTGCCTGGCCAATTGCTGCCACAGGGACTGCATGATGCCTGACTTGTGTCCGCCCTTTCTTTAGTGGGGGAGTTAATTTCCTCCTCTATCTCACTGCCAGTGTTCATGAAACCCTCTGGGAATGTAATTATCACTGAAATTTCTGCCCTTGGTCACGTTTTTTTTGATGTTGGCCAATCCTCCTCTGTTTTACTGGGGATAAGTGAGTGAGTGGTGAGATATACAGTGCTATTGAATAAAAATGGTTCAGTGGCTAGAAATGTTCCTATGTGCAGTATGAATCTAAATAATTTGCTTTCAAAGCTGAGCACAGTATTAAAACATAGAAGTACACAAGAAGGCTACAGACTGAGTGATTCAGTGACTTCTAGTCCTAAACCTGAGGTCATCTCCTGTAATGAGATACAACTGACACAAGGTTTTGCTTCTCTCAGTAAATAACGCCTTTCTCTGCTTCTGGGAATGAATTGTAAGTAGTTGCAAGAGAGGATATCACTGCAGCCCTTCGATCTGTGTTCAGTGGGGTTAGAAAAAATGAAAGTAACTCTGCCCTGGAATTTGCCTATGAGGAGTTCTTACAGATTCTGGTTACAGATTATATCCGCACAGCTTTACCTGAGAATACACTCAGGTAAATGTAGTTTGTTTGAACTTACATCAGTATGGCTGAAAAGAGCCTTAGGCCTTCATTCAGGAAAACACCTGTGTTTAGGAAGGATGCTTGCACACTGGCTTAGCTCACTGCTGTGCTTCAGAAGGCTCTTTTCTAATTTACGGGCTTCATGTGCATTATTGAATGGTAGCGAATTAACTGGAGGTGAAAACAATTCTAGCACATTTCTTCAGCTGCTGGCAATACATGTAACTCCATTGTCTTTAATAACAAGTGCTAGTTTTACACCTGTTAAGGACTTGATAAAGAGGACTGTTGGCAGCGTTATGCTTTCTGGGGTAGATAATGAGCCATTTGGTGTCTCTGAGCCTTGGCTTTCTCACTTGCTTGTGCTGACTGGAGTGCTATGAGGGTGAGATGCGGTTTTTATTTGCTATTCTGCTTCTCCTATGCTGCTAGTATACATACGGGGGACTCTTCTGGGAGTGCACAAGCACTGTGTTTTGACTTGTGCTGTGTAAATTGTTTGAATGTCTTTCTTGACCTGTGTTTCTTGACCTCCTGTCCCAGTATGAGGAGAGCATAAGAAAATAATCTTGGCTTGCATATATCTTTTTCTCTAGAAGGGAGAGCAGTCATGTGACAACTTTGGAGGAGCTCTAGTGAGAACTTTTTGAAGTTACTGATTTTGTGGGCCATCTCTTGGGGTGGGGAGGGAGGAAAAATGGTAGGTATTGCCTTAAGTATGGGTAATACAATTTTTTTTTTCTGATGCAGCCTTTAATCACCAATTTTGTGAAGTGAGGCATATGTTTCTGAATTTAAGTGGATGAGACTAATCAGACTAATCCAAATCCAAGTCTTTCTGTAATAGGCCTAACTTATATACCTAATATCTTTAGAAAAACCAAACCAACACCATACAATACTTGTTTGTTTATATTTCTCTTTAGAGTAAGGAAGATGATGAGTCTTTTAGTTGCTTTACATGATAATCTTGAAACTTGATGTGGACATTTGTTTACAAAATACACCTGTTCTTGTTTGTTACTATTTCAATGCCTGCACAGTGCTTAAGGGGAGAAGAAAGTGCTGGTGTGTGTGTTTGTACCGGTTCTCTCATTCTCATAGTGCAAAAGTTATGTTAGTTTGTAATACAGCTTAGCCTGAAGTAGATGGGAAGTATTCTAAGGTAAATTGCTAGTCTGAACTGAAGCATTTAGTTTGAGAAAAGGTTTTTGGTTAATCCTTTTCTCATATCCATATGGCATGCCAGAATATTTTGTTTTCAGAGTGGATCATCCTGTTGTGAAGAGAAACCATTAGTATACATATTTAGGTGCCCAGTGCCTAACATTCAGTGTATTTTGCAAACACTGAAGCAAGCTATTATTAGGCAAGTGCTATTGAGTGTAAACTGAGGAAGAGCAAAAACCCACAAGTTAGTGAGGCTAGTAGGTAGTAGACTTGGCTCCTTGTTCCTTGCTCTAGCTGTTGGAAAATACACCGCATCCCAGAGCTATGAGTCTAATATTGCTTGGACCTGCCCAAACATCTGGAATCAAATACAGAAATGTTATTTACAGGACAAAAACGTGCGTCTGAGGCAAGGGTGCTCGTCACAGTAAAACTAGCAAATCTGTTGTTAAAAGTTAGAACAAGTCTTCCTTACATCTTCAGATAAACACTGACATTTCACACAGGCCTCAGCCCTGGCAGATTATTAACCCTTGAGTGAAGTTACCCTTGACTTCAGTCTAACATGCAATGAAAGTTATTCACATACCTAAGCCTTTATCTTAATTATCATTTACCTGATATACTAGAGAATGGTTTAATATGCCAAGGGCAAAAACCATTCTGCATTTCTATTCAGCAGGTGCCTGTGTGGCCAGATCCTTTTCTTGAAAGGTATAGAGCATAGCCCTCCTACTGTGCTTGTGATAGTAAAAGGAAACTATAGTACTGATAATAGCAATGAAATAATGACTATTTTTTCATAAGGTTGTAGTGGAAAATAAGCAAGGGAAGTGGCAAGAGTAAGTTGGTGAGTTAACTTAGAAAAGTCTTGCATGACACAGAAACACATGGCAACTTCCAACTCACTTTATTTCACTTAGTTAATATTTTGCAGAGTGCTTGTATGTGTTGTGCTGATCAGTACCAAGATCTAGTCCCCCTAAGACTTTTACCAGGTAAATAAACCAACATCCTCCAAATAACATTTAAGCTTGAATTAATCTGCTGTAATACTTGTTACAAATGTTCTTATTCTTCATCCTCTCTTCTTTTATGAAGGTAGCACAATAAGGTTTATAGGATGTATTTGGGACACTTTTTAACTTTCAGAAGACATTGTAGCATAAATAATATTACTAAATGATGTTGCTTGAACGCTTCCTTTGTACTTGTTCTTTCCTATATGTAACCAGGATAGCATCTTGCTATCACTGCAGTGGTGGAATGAGATATCTTGGTATTGCAGATGTTGCCACAGCCCAAGGTAAACTTCATCATTTAGAAATATTAAATACTGCAACAATCTTGCATGTAGCCATGGTGCTTTCATGTGGTCTGCCGTTGTTCTACTAGTAAGGAGTCTAGAGAACAAGTGTTATGAGGAACACCTGCATGAACTGGGGTTGTTTAATCTGGAGACAAGGAAGTTTAGGGAAGACCTTATTGCTGTTTACAGCTACCTGAAAGGAAGCTGGATTGAGGTGGGGATAGATGTCTTCTCTCAAGTAACAAGCAATAGGACAAGAGGAACCAACCTCCAGTTGCACCAGGGGAGGTTTACATTGGAGAGTAGGAAAAAGATTCTTCACTGAAAGGGTAATAAGGCATTGGAACAGGCTGCCTGGGGAAGTGGTGGAGTCACCATTCATGGAGGTGTATGAGACTTGTAGATGTAGCACTTGGGGATGTGGTTTAGTGGTGAAATTGACAGTATTAGTTTAACTGTTGGGCTCGATGATCTTAAAGGTCTTTTCCAACCTAAATGATTCTATGATCTAGTGAAAACAGTTAAATGACATTTCAATAGCATTCTCTTACTGAAGCTGAACTAATAGGTGGTTACTTGGGCACTGCGCTGTTTGCTAAATTTAAGCAGGGGCTCCTTATGAGCTGAAAGACTCGGAGGGGCTTTTCTGAAAAACATAGAGCATGGGCAACCTATTAGTTGTCTGTCTTTTGCACATGCAGTGGCAAAATAGTAAAGATGTTGTGAAGATGGTGGAAACAGGAGGAGCATTTGGGGAGACCAAGTGAGAAAGGCAGACTACTAGTATTTTGTAGCAAAGTAATTGCCTGCTGCTGTTTGTTCCTCTGGTGCTTTGGTGACAGGACTGTACCACATAGGTCTCCAACAAGTAGTAGGCTTACACTGATAGCAATGAATGGGAGCTCTGTCAGTCTTATTTGGTTGTAGTTGCTTCCATGATTGATTTCTACTAGAGAGTAGGCATGAATAGGGCTTTTTTGAAAATGTGGGACAACTCTTTTCACCCTCAAACAGTCTGATGCTACCATACTTCCTGCAGAGGTTAGGAGATCATTATATTCTCCTCAACTCAATAGTCCACAAGAGCATGGGGTAAGAATCCTTTTTCACTCTGAATAAATTATGATGTGTGCGTTGAAAGTCAGCTCTAACTAAACTTGTCATTTCCTATCTGTCCTCTGGTGTGCAGTTACTTGCTGCAAAGTAACAGCTTTTGTGACACAGGAATTATGAGACTGTCTAGCAACAGTATGTAATATAGTCCTCATCCTACTTTAATACTTATTTAATCATCTCTCAAGGCCCATTTGTGATGTCTGACCCAGAGCTGCTAAGATCAGAATAATCTTGTCATTTGACAATAGAAGCATCCTTATACTTAAAACTCTTGTCCTGTTGGGATTTTTGCAATCTTCCTATGGGTGTCTAGAATACGGGGTCTTAAATTTAAAAAAATAAAGTGAAGCTTTTATTTTGGGGGGTGGGGGAGGGCTAAAAAAAAGGTTAAAAAACTAAGCTTGCACAGTTTATTGGTTTTACTCACTTGCAAACACTTGATGTAACATACAGCAAGGACACTTTAATCTGTATCCTGTGTTGTGGAGGTATGTGTTTTACTTAAGGGTCTTTCTGTTTCTCACTCCAGGTTCAGGTCTTCTACCCAAATCAGGCATTTTTGAGGAAGCTCTGTTTTAAGGTATTTAAAAAAAGAAAATCTAGTTCTGTCTGTAAAAGCTAAGGTTCATGAGGTTTTTCTTGCATAACCTTTTGCTCACATCTCTTAAATTTAATCTAGGCACTTAGGGTGTTACAAAACTTGCATACTTGCATGGTTGTTTAAAACATGTTGTGTAATGCATGCTTTTTTGCATACCTTACTATTTCCCTTGCTGGTTAAAGATGTCCTCTGTGCTACAAGTTCAAGTCTATAAAGGTTATAGTGCATCATAAAACCAAGACAGCTTCTTTTGTCTTCCAACCAGATTAATCCATTTCAACCAAATTTGTTAGCCTAGGCATTTGGGATCCTCTGATATACAGCCTCAGTAAGTTCTGCAAACATCTTTTTGTAGGGATGCTGAGAGATTAGTATCTGGTTAAGGGTTAAATGGAAATCCAGATATCTGTAGGACAGTTCTAGGCACTCATTATGTTGGAATAGTTCTGGTGCTGAAGAGCTTCGAGAGCAGTTAGAGCAATTGGGGAAGAACTGGCTTTTGGGGGCACCCAATTATGTTTCTTTTCTTCAATCACAGATGCTTCTCCAGATTTCCCTTTATGGGAGAAATGTAGATTACTAGGCTGTATCCTTAGTGGAGGTAAAGCAGCATGGCTTTGCTGAAGTCAAACTGAGAATGTCTCTCCAGGATTTGTCTTTAAGCTTTTTAAGTCTTTTTCATCACTTTGCTGAGCAAAACGGGTGTGCTTTCCTCTAAAAGACATTGTATTCTCTGTGGAGCTTCAGTGATGAGCAAAGAGAAATCTTTCCATTTAAATAACTATAATTTATATTGATGATAATATGCTGATTTCTGTAACTGCTTCCATCTCTTGGAAGGATCTTAATACATCCTTGAGTTTTGGGACGCTGATTCATCCAAATGTAGTAGATGGATGTAGATGTCATGGGGTCTTTAATTTTCACTCCTTGGATTCATTCTCCTTCTTTCTGATTAATTTCTCTATGGGGTGTCTGTCTTTTTACATCATGGTAAATGGAGTGCCGGGGGGGAGGGAGAAGTAATGTTTTATTAGCAGCTTCTGTTTAATGTAACTGTGCTAGTCCTGTGAACTGAATATGCTATCAAAGTAATTCCCCTGAGATGAACAGACTTACTGGGAGAGCTATAGAAGCACATATACAAGCTATAGAGGAAATCTTGAAAAGCCAAATGTTTTCTGTACCTTTTTTGTAAGTCTGACCCACAAGTATTTTCTGTTAATCTTAAATTTTGCTTTCTTGTTCAGAAGGAATTTCAATGTATAGTATGTTTGACAGCTGATTGAATGAAAATGTTGAAGCTAATGTGTGATATCAATTGTACTGCAGTGGCCCTGGGAACATATCAAAGAAAGGCTGAAAACAACATAGTATATTAGGAGCCTGTGTATGCATGAGATGTGTTCTCCTATTTAGCAAGCTTTTCCATAAGTTTATTGAAGTGCAGAACCAAAGAAATTTTGAACTCAAAGCCAGCATCACTTGATTATGCCTCTACTTTGAACTCTTTAATTCCGTAAGACTGAGATCCATGTTGTTGTTGCTTCTGTAAATTGCAAGTCACTGTTTCACCAGTTATTGTGAGATGGGGTGGTGGTACTGGTCCTGAAGCACACAGCAATGGATATTTACTGTATAGCTCCTCTCCCCTTCACTGGTAGAGGTTAGTCGAGTCTCATGAGTATTTACAAGTTTCTCCCCCAAGTCTTCTGCTTTATTACTTCTGTGTCCAGATGACTCAGCTGCCATGAAACAGAAGCTGCACAATGACAAAGGACTGTAGGGTACTCTGTATGGTACTGCTAGGCATGAGCAGCAAGCTATGATGTGAAGCTACAGCTCACTAGCATGAACTTGACCATGTTCTTCAGTCTCCAAAGTTCCCTTGATGTGAAGTAATTTTAAAATTTGAAATGAAAGGTGGATTAAACTTTCTTGTGTGAGGTGTATCTGCACTTGGGGTGGTGTGTAACCTCCTTGGAATAACCTGTGCTTTAGCTCCTGTTGTCTAAGACTAAGCAGTTGGCAATTTAGAGAAGGGTTATTTTTCCCTTCTTTTATGTGGAAAACATTACTGCACAAGCAGCACTTGCCTGTGCTGTGTGTGGCTGGGTTACTTGGACACTTTCTGCCCCTATCTAAGGAGTCCCAGATCTTGCTCCTGTCTAATTAGTTTCACCCACTTGTACTAGGGATGAACCTGGAGATATTTGGAAGCATGCCAGCCACAAAACAAAAGGTGTATGAGAAAGAAGTGACTTCAGATCTCCCAATCATCAATCTGGTGCTTAGCTATTAAGCAACCTTCCTTTTTATTCCTATAAAGAACACTTTGAATCTGCCACAGACTATCTGAGGGAAAGGTACTTAGCTTCTCAAGCTCTGTTTACTTCTGCAATGTATGGCACAGCCAACTAATATTATGAAGCTTATGACCATTAGTAAGCCTCCTTGAGAAACCTGAAAGCAACATACTATAGAATGATGTAACAATGGTATCTTTATTGATCAAAGAGTGATTACTTTTAGAGGAGGAGTCTGAATGTACATGAAAATTTTGTAGGCAGTACCAACAAGTGTTTATTGCCCAGAGAACTTGTTGCTTCATAAACCAACAGTTCGAATGCTATATGGACAAGGCAAATACATTAACCAGCTGTATAGTCAAGGACTTAGCACATTGTCCTGTTTTGAGCTAGAATAGAAATAATTCTGGTCAGTGCTTTTACTTTTCAGCTAAGTCTCTTCCAACTAACTACTCTTTCTGGAGTTAATGCCATTTTTGCAGGCAGTGTCTGCTTCTGGAAGTGATAATGCTTGGTGTTTATAGTTACTACTAAGAACTGGTGTGTGCAGAAAGGCTCTTGTTTATACTTGCTCACATGGAGGCCAAGATCACTACTAAATCTTATGAATCATGTTGGGTGGTGAAGTAAGAGGCTGCACCTGCAGGAAGGAGTGGACAGGACAGGTGACCCTAAACGGACCAGTGAGGTATTCCATCCAATACATGTCATATTCAGTATAAAGCTGAGGGATGACAGGGGTTCAGCTCTCTTATTTAATGACTAGTGTCAGAGGAAGACTCTGTCCATTCTGCCTTTGATCTCAATCTGTGTGTTCCTGAATTCAGCTCCAGAACCCAGCTCCTGAATCTGTTTCCCATCTGCTGCTGAGTCCAGTCTGGGACTGACCCAGTGCCTGCTCCACAGAATCAGTGGTGATGATGTAATTGGCACCAGGGAACTTGGTTTTGGTATTGGTTTTGTATATATTTGTATGAATTTATTTTATAGTTATTTTTTTCTCTAAAATTATTTTAGTTTTCTTTTCAACCTTGTA